>SNVD02000677.1:0-13630 GCA_013180625.2 Boswellia sacra | reverse complement strand
CTTTAATGCACCATTAACTATGATCCAGCTGTGAAGAGATAGTCATAGATTCCTGCAGACAACTCCAAATGACACATTGACAAATGTGTTAGAAAGCTGACTTCAAGATCTCTTATAGCCACAAATCTTTACATTTAATTCTCTGCACAGCAATACCAGTTCTTTTACGAAATTATCCCTCATTTTGGTTCATGTGCACTCCTAACCATTGTAACAATTTGCACCCCTTGATGATCTATCATGAATTCCATGGATTGCAACACTCCTGTGTCAGTTTGAGTAATGAGTCGCTGGATAATGTTTTGTTAACTCTCGAGTCACATTCTTGTGGACTTGTTCAGCGTGAATTGCTTAATCTATGGACACAATGTCGTGATGAATTGCAGTGTTATAGTCTAGGGAATCTGACTAAAAACGACCCTGTTTGCCAGTTTATAAGAAAACTGGATGAGAAGCAAATCCCCGACTCATAGAAGGCGTTTCAGCCTTACTGGACGTAAAACCAGAGGAAGATGTGAGCCACAATCACAACTACTTGTATATTTGAATGTGTGTTCTTGTTGTCGAATTTTATTTCTTTCTTGTTTCGTTTGATCTGATTATCGATGTTGTTTTTGTGTTGTTGTTGTTTGTGATTTTGTTTGTTTTAATTTCAAGTTTTCTTTTTGACAAACCAGATGACTACCCCATGATATAAGCACAAGTGTAAGACAAGTGTGGAGGTTTTGTCAACCTCCGCCGAAAGTATAGTGCGTGTGTACTTTGGAAATGATCACGTGGGACAATGTGGCGGTTTTTTTTCAAACCCCACCGAAGTTTTATCTCCATTTTTCATGCACGTTACGTGGGAGACAAGTTGTATGTTTTTGTCAAACCTCCGCCGAAAGCCAATATCTCATTTTTTCAAATTTTGGGGCGATAAATCTGCATCGAGCAACTCCCACCGAAATTATGTCCCCACGTGTCAAATTTGAGAGTTTTTACGTGTGTATATATCCATGCTGCATATTTTGAAATGTCATTTTATAACCTGTCTTGCACTTGAATCGCATAATACCTAACGTTCATCATTGACTTACTCAAGTCTAGAGCACTTTTAGAAATGGAGAAAGCACCAATTCAGCGATTCCAAAATATATGCGTATTTTGTGGATCACAATTTGGTAAAGATGGAGAGTTTACAACAGCAGCTCTTGATCTTGGTAGGACATTAGCTGCGAGGGGTAATTCATTTGATTTACGGAGGGGGTAGTCTTGGGTTAATGGGGTGTGTGTCAACAGCTGCATCCTTAGAGGAAGCAAAGTTCTCGGCATTATCCCTAAACCATTAAGCTGTACGAGATTCGTATGCACACCATGGGGGGGGGAAGAGTTACAGGTCTCTAGCATGCATTAGCGTATTGCATATATGGTCATTAAATGTGATGCATTTATAGCTTTGCCCGGTGGTTATGGTACATTAGAGGAGATATTTCAAATCACCTCTTGGGGCACAGCTAAACATCCATCGGAAACCCATTGGTTTGTTAAATGTCAATAATTTTTTTGATGGTTTGTTGTCTTTTCTTGATCAAGCATAGAAAAAAACTTCATCTCATAGTCGGCGAGGCAAATCCTGGTTACAGCTTCAACTGCAGGGGAGTTAATTGACAAATTACAAGCATTCGTCTATTCGCCTGATCCAACAATAGCTCGGATAGATTGTTTGGAGAAGGCAATAAGAGGCGTAAACTGGATTTAACGCTCCATCTGTAATCTCTATCTGCTGGTTTGCTTTGTTTATGTTTGCTTTCTTTTTATTGTGTTTATTTGAGAGTTTGAGTTTTGTTTTTCAGGTTGGTTTCTCTCACCCCAGGTAATATTTTTCTAATCTTGGCTTTTTTAGTGGTGGCTAAAAGTTCAGTTCTCTTGAACGCATTCTGGATTTCTTTATCCTCATGGCTAATAAGGAGGCCTAACTTCTAAACTTTTTAACCCATTCTAAACTCTGACTTGTTGGTTTTACTGATTTGTTGGACTTTATTATTTTCTGAGTAAGTTTAGTTTATGTAATTTCGAGTTGTTGTGTGTTTTTGTCTTTATCAGTTTCGATTCAAAAAAAAACATTGTGGAAAAACCTGAGAATGGCAGAATATGGGGTTTTCTTAACTCTTGAAACGCATTCTCTCTCAGTAAATCTGTAGTTTGTTTATTTCATGTTGTTTGAAGTGTCTTGTTTCTTGTTTTGTTTCTTTCATAATAAAGGTATATAGGCTGGAAACCTTAAGCCTGCGGGCTACTGGTCCTAAGGATTGTTGAAATATACAATCTTGACTCAGGTGTAACAACGCCACGTACCTCTTTTCTTGCATTTTGTGGGTCGATGATAAGATAATGATTGAATTAAGAATAACTCTTGGAAAATGATAAATGATGCATTGATCTGTGTGCTTGAAATGTTTATTGGTTTTCGCTTTGCTTTTGATTCCTTGCGCAACATTGAGCACTGAGCTATTATCACTGAGTTATTTGTTCACTTATAGAAAGTTTATGTAATTTAAATATTTCTTCAGATTTCAATGAATTCTAGATTTTGTTTGATGGTCACTCGAGGCGAAATCCTAGACTGTGCAACATTGGGGAAATGATTTAGGCATCTTTGGACCGTTTGAGCCTTAATTCCAACCTTGACTGAAATTGATCCTAGTTACCCCTTTGAGCTTGTTATAAGCTCTTTTTCTTGTAACTCACTAAAAGATTTCCTAACCTCAAATGAATTTGTTCCAAACAGTTTATCCCTTACCTATGAGCATGTAGATCATTCACAATTAAAATTTGAGCTATGTTATGGTTTTGGGAAGTTAGAGGAGGTTGGGATGTGTCATGAGCAATGCAAGTGAGTCCTATTGTGTTTGTAAAAAAAGAAAAAGAAAAAAAAAGCCCAATCTGTACTTATCGTCCACGTACTTACACATTGAGGACAATGTGTTGTTTAAGTGTGGGGGAGGGGACGTGTTAAAAAAAAAAAAAGAAGAAAAAAAAAGGAAAAAAGAAGGTAAAATAAGAGATCTATACCCTTAAGTGTTCTAAAAAGAATGAAACAACAAAGTGTGGTGGGTGGTAGTTTTCTTTTGTTTTCTGCAAAAAAAAAAAAAAAAAAAAAGATGAGTGTTCCAAATAATTTTGGGAGTAACCTGGTGAATTGAAATGAAGTTTTGTTATAGGCTTGAGCTTACAGAGTCTTGAATGATTATGTGTTTGTGGGTGTTTGAGCTAAATTATTTCTTTATCATACCTTCACCCAAGCCAAAACTTACAAGCTTAATAAAGTCCTACTTTGATCCTTAGTGTTGTGCATGTCTACATTAGTGGAGAGTGACTTGAAAAGCAAGCCTATGGAGTTAATTTATACACACATTTTCAATATTAAATATGATTCATTTTTATGCATAAACTCATCTGGTTTACAAGTGATTAGGTGAGAATGGCTCTACACACACACACTAGAGGAATTGAAGTGTAGCGAAACTAATCTTTGAGATGAACTTCTTGATCAATTGCACTATTTTGAAGTTTTCCTTGGGTTATAATTAAGTACAATCTTTGAGGCCTATTTGCAAGATAAAGCTTTTGTGTGTTTTAATTTTTTTTGTTGATTCTGTTTCGGTTTAGTTTTATTTCATATTGTCGTAGTTGCTCGAATGATAGCAAAGGCAGCGCGCGCTCCGCCCCCCCCCCCCGCTAAGTGTGGGAAAATTTGATAAGTGTCTATTTATATATCATTTTCATATCAATTCGTCCATGTTTCTTTGCTATATTCCTTGGTATTTTTATGTTTTTGTGTGGTTTTTTGATGTTTGTAGGAGTTTTGGAGGAACTTACACAAAATTGGAGTAAAACCCTTCATTTTCACCTCTGCTAGTCGACCAATTTCTTGGAGTTGATTGTATCGATATACAATTAACCGGATAACATGCTATATACCATTGAAAAGCTCTCGAAGTCTATTTTTCGGAGAAATTTACGGTTCACGAATTTATGTAGTGTACCGAAAGTTGTGATAAAAATGGTATGAGAAGTGTATATTTTTAATTCCATATATCACTGTAGCATGTTATTAAATACGGAGCATGTACAAGTTACTGTAGCAGAGTATTTACACATTTTAGGGTTTTATTTTCATAACTTGAAGAGGGGAAAACGTGGGAGGAGGCTGCATTTTCTGGATTTCTCTCATCCCTTGGAGTTCTTGAAGGAGAAAGAAGATTTTAAAAGAGGAGGAACTACAATTCTAAGAAGATTCATCGACAAAGAAGATTTTCAAAGAATTTGCTAAGTTCTTTCTTTCCCTTTCAATTCTGGAATTTCTCTGTATTGTATTTGTTATTCTGATTGAATATGCGTAACTAAATCTGAATTGGTGAGGGTGATTTCAAAGCCCTTGATATGGATTTTGTGAGTTGATTGTGTAAGAAATTGTTATCCAATTCTCTAATTGAAGTTGCTTGTATTTTTCCATATCTAATGCTTATGATTGCTTACTGATTGTATTTGGAATGCCAACTGAATATAATCTGTTGTTGTCTATTGCTAGATTAGAAATCTTGATCCGTAATTGTCATGAATTTCCATTGATTAGTAGCAAAATTGTGATCAGAGATTGCAATTGGAAAATACAACCTAGGTTAAATAATCCGAACTGTGTGATTATTGCTTAGATCAACCATCTTTTCTCATCGTAATGCTTTCTATTGAATTAAACTAGAGAGCTTGTTCTACTAAAGTTGTTTAAATGGATAGAGATTGAATAAAGAGCCTATTTTATTTAACAACAAAGTAAGGAAAGATTGGGATAACAGAGCTGTTGTTATCTACGGTTGATAATTTCAATACTGTAATTGGATGACAATTCTATGATTAATTCGCAAATCCATATCTTGTGGTAGAGTAGGATCCCTTAACCAGATTTCCCTCATTGATCTTTTATTCAAATTAACTTCTGTTTTGTTATTCTTAATTTGCATTCTTATTTCATTTTAGTTAATCATTCAACAAAACCCCCCCCATTTAGTTTTATCGTTGCTGGAAAATAACAATTCAATTAGAATCAATCCTCGTGGGAAACGATATCTACTTATCACTTATTACTTGTGCGACTAGTATACTTGCTAGGTTTCGACGCATCAATTGTATAAGCCATATCTCGAAGATCCTGTATCAGATTGGTATCAGAGCCATATCTCGAAGATCCGGTATCAGATTGGTATCAGAGCTTTTGGTTCAATGGCTGGTCGTACTCACAAAGCTGCTTCTACTACCCAATTGCCTTCTTCTCAAAGAGATGAACGTGATTTGATCATTGAAGATCTCAGGCGGCAACTTCAGCAAGTCCAGAAACGTTTGATCGTTGAAGATCTTTTGCGGCAGCTCCAACAACTCCAGCAACATTTAGTAATTCTAGAAAATAAAGAATTCGCAGGTGGAATGCATGGAGAAGTAGAAGATCAAAGTCCTTTGGACAATTGTGCTAATAAAGATGAATCGGTGGAGAATGATGAAGTAGACCATGACTTCTTTGAGGATCATGGAAAACCACCAATATTTGATGACTTTTACGAAATTGATGAAGAGATCGAGTCAGATACCTTGATCAATTTCGATAATCCAGGATTTGTTGATGAAGAGGAAGTCACTTATGCAAATCGAGGTGATTCTCTCTTTCTTATTCAAAGGAGTTTGAGTATTGCCCAAGAACAAGAAGATGATCGGCTTCCCAGAAATATCTTCCATAGCAGATGTTCTTCTCATGGCAAGGTGTGCAACTTTATTATTGATGGTGGCAGCCTTGAAAATGTGGTGTCTACGGAGATGATTGATAAACTTGGCCTTCAAACAGAGAAGCATCCTCAACCTTACAAGATTTCATGGCTTCGGAAAGATAACGAGATCAAGGATGGTTATCTACTCAAGGCAAACCAATTGTGTATTCCTCAATATTCCTTGAGAGAATTAATCATTAATGAAGCACATGGCTGTGGCATTAGCGATCATTTTGGGAGAGACAAAACTATTGCTATTGTGATGGAAAACTTCTATTGGTCGAAGATGGAAAGGGATGTGATGAAGCACGTGAAGAGGTGTACAATTTGTCATGTGGCAAAAGTCATGGGCAGAACACTGGTTTGTACACTCCATTACCTATTCCTAATAATCCATGGGAAGATGTTAGCTTGGATTTTGTGGTGGGATTGCCTAGAACACAGCGAAACAAAGATTCAATCAGGGTGGTGGTTGACCGATTTTCTAAAATGGCTCATTTTTGTCCCCCTGTAACAAGGACAAATGATGGCGACTCAAGTGGCCGTTTGTGCTTCAAGGGATTGTGAAATTGCATGGCATTCCTAAGGCCATAGTCTCAGATCGTGACCCAAAGTTCTTATCTCATTTTTGTCGAACGCTTTGGAGAAAGCTGGGGACTACACTTAACTTTAGTTCATCTCATCATCCTCAAACAGATGGACAAACTGAAGTTATCAACAGAAGCTTGGGAAATCTTCTTAGGAGTTATGTTGGTAAGAATTTACGACAATGGGATCTTGTTTTACCTCAAGTTGAGTTTGCTTACAACAGATCATCAAGTCAAACCACTGGTCATAGTCTTTTTGAGGTTGTTTATGGCAAGAATCCAATAAGTCCTTTGGATTTAGCTCCTATTCCTTCCAAAACTCAATTTAACAGTGATGCAGAGGAGAGAGCTAAGAACATCAAGAAACTACATGAACAAGTTCGAGAGAAGATTTTGAAGCAAAATGAGAGGTATAAAGCTGCAGCAAACAAACATCGGTAGTATGCTGAGTTCAAAGAAGGAGATCTAGTGTGGATACACCTTAGAAAAGAAAGGTTTCCTCCAGGCAAATATGCCAAGTTGAAGCCTAGAGCTGATGGACCATTCAAAGTTTAACAACGCATTGGAGAGAATGCTTACAAAGTTGAGCTACCTGAGCATTATGGTGTTTCCAACCAGGTTAATGTCTCTGACCTTAGTCCTTATCTTGGTGAAAACAACAACTCGAGGTCGAGTCTTTCTCAACCAGGGGAGCTTGACACAGGAGTGTTGCAATCCATGGGATTCATGATAGATCATCAAGGGGTGCAAATTGTTACAATGGTCAGGATTGCACATGAACCAGAATGAGGGATAATTTCGTAAAAGAACTGGTATTGCTGTGCAGAGAATTAAAGGTCAAGATTTGTGGCTAGAAGAGATCTTGAAGTCAGCTTTCTAACACATTTGTCAATGTGTCATTTGGAGTTGTGTGCAGGAATCTATGACTATCTCTTCACAGCTGGTTCATAGTTAATGGTGCATTAAAGTCTACTCTAGAATTTGAATTTTATTGCTTAGTTGGTTAGAATTTGAATTTCTAGCTTAGTTGGTTGTGCTTTTGTTACCTAATTAGTTTACTTATGAGTCTTAGTTAAATGAGTTGTCAATGTAGTAGTTGAGCTGTAATTATTGAAATCATTTAATTATTGTCTTTTACCTATACTTGGAGGGTTGTTCCAAGTTATTTAAGTTCTAAAGTTGTGTATTCAAGGGAGTGAAGTTTAGAATTCGAATTTGAGTGAAATTTCAGTGTTTATACTGATTTCTCCTTAACTCTGTATCTCTTGTTGGATTCCATAGAGTGGTGAGTTAGTTTAAGCCCTGTATCCTTGGTTTACATCCTTGGGTGGTGAATTATCTGTATCCCATTGGTGTTTACTTTGGTGGTGAGCTTGTTATCCCTTTAAGCCCTGTATCCTTGGTTTACATCCTTGGGAGGTGAATTATCTGTATCCCATTGGTGTTTACTTTGGTGGTGAGCTTGTTATCCCTTTCAAAGAGTGTTTGTTAGGTTCCATTCTATTTGTTCCAGCCATTGGTTGAGTTGATAATCAACTTGAAGATCCTATCTTGATCTATTACAATCCAGCAGCCCGGTATCAGATTGGTATCAGAGCCATATCTCGAAAATCCGGTATCAGATTGGTATCAGAGCCATATCTCGAAGATCCGGTATCAGATTGGTATCAGAGCCATATCTCGAAGATCCGGTATCAACAACCAGCTCCAGAAAACTCAGGTATGTCACTCCAGGATATTGTTAATGCACTTGCCACTAACACAATGCAATTCCAGCAGGAAACGGGGGCAAGTATCCAAAATCTCGCAAATCAAATGGGACAATTGGCTACTAGCATGAGCAAATTCGAGGGCCAATGCTCAGAAAAATTATCTTCTCAAACGGTGATCAATCCAAGAGAGAATGCTTGTGCGATAACTTTGCAAAGTGGAGAGCAAATTCAAAATGGAGAGCAAATGGAAACTGGGGCAAGTATCCAAAACCTGACAAAGAAATCACAAACTGATGAAGGAGATGACATCACTTCCACCATGAACAACACATCATCTTCTAAGGTAGATCTTAAAACTCAAATTCCTTCTTATGTTACTCCTCCACTTTTTCCTAGCAGATTTGCAAAATTGAAGAAGGAGGAGCAAGAACAAGAAATCCTGGAAACTTCTCACAAAATCGAGGTAAATATACCACTTCTGGATGCTATCAAGCAAGTACCTCGTTATATAAAATGTCTCAAAGAGTTATGCACCAGCAAGAGAAAGTTAAAAGGAAATGAGAAAGTAAGTGTAGGGGAAAATGTTTCAGCTGTATTGCAAAGAAAAATTCCTCCAAAGTGCAAAGATCCAGGTACGTTCACCATGCCATGCACCATTGGTAAAACCAAGTTTATGTTAGATTTAGAAGCATCTATTAACATCATGCCATATTCTATTTATGCTTCTTTAAATCTTGGACTTTTTGCGAAAACTGGTATTACCATTCAGCTTGCTGATCATTTTAATGCATATCCCAAAAGAGTTGTGGAAGATGTGCTTGTGCAGGTGAATCAATTGGTTTTCCCAGCAAATTTCTTTGTCCTTGAAATAGAGGATGAGACATCTCCTAATCCAACTTCGATTCTGTTACGGAGACCATTCTTGAAAACTGTTAGAACAAAGATTGATGTTCATGATGGCACTCTAATCATAGAGTTTGATGGCAAGGTGATATGTTTCAACATTTTTGAGGCAATGAGGTACTCTAGTGACTTACATTCTGTTTTTGCAGTTGACGTTGTTGATTCTTTGCCACAACAATATTTTGAGTTAACTCGCAAGAATGGAGTGGATGTTGCTATTAGTGAACACATAGGACAGAAAGTTTCAAAGAACCAAGAAAGCTGATACAAGTGACTAAAGAAATGGAGGAAGCTATGGCATGCTTAGATGAGACTATAGCTATAATCACAAACAGGTATGATGTTTCGTACATTGAATTGCCTTTATCTAATGAGAAACTTCTTCCTTCTGTGATGAAAGCCAATACCTTGGAGCTTAAGCTACTTCCAGATTATTTGAGGCATGTGTTTTCGGGTAACAAAGATCCTTTGCTAGTTACAATAGAAATGAGCCTTGCACCACTACAAGAAGAGAAACGCGTCCGAGTATTTAGAGTTCACAAAACAGCTATTAAGGGGACGATTGCTAACATCCAAGGCCCAGCCATATGCTTACACCATTTCCTGTTGGAAGAAGGATCCAAGCCCACTAGAGAAGCACAGCGGAGATTGGATCCTCCCATGATGGAACTAACGTCGGGCTGAGGACGTTAAACCAAGCGCTTATTGGGAGGCAACCCAATGTTTTTGCAAAATAAATTAACAAAAAAAAAGAAAAGAAAAATAAAATGAGGTAATAATGATCAATTTTTGTGTCTCGAGGAGATTCCTTTCGTAGACCATCAAATTGACCAGGTTTATCTCTCCTTGCCATCTGTTTTATTCGTTTTTATATATATATATATTTTTTTTACTTGTTTTTGACTTTTGTTTGCTATTGTGTTGTTTACTCTTTTATATGTCTTTAGTTTCGTTTCTGCTCTTTTCTTTTCCTTCCTTTTGTTTAATTTGATTATTCCGTACTTCGAATTCATTTGTGCAGCAACTTGAGGAAACATTCAAACGAGAGTTGAAGCCATTGTTCGAAGGTCTAAAACGTGCATATCTTGGAGAAAAAACAAACCCGATCGCATTATCGGTAATATCTCTTCTTTTCTCCTCTTCAATGGATGCCGATATCTTTCTGGTGAACCTTCGTAAATATTTCCCTTCACTTCCTCAAAATGCTGTGGTTAAAATTTATAAAGTACGAATGACTAGACTTTGGGCGTTGATGCTCCTAAATGTGCCTGCGGATATCGATGGCTTATCGAAGCCAAGGTGAGATTGTCCGGTGAGCCGGACATTAATCTCGCAAAATACATGCCTGGTCTAGGAAAAAGCTACTACGCCAAGAGGCGAAAAGCGAAAAGGTTACAAGTATGTTATAAATGTGCTAGATGGAATTGTAACCAGACTTGTCGTTCATTAGGTTTTGTGTCTAGGAACAGAGAAGATAAACTTTCGTTTATTAAGAATGGTTTGAGTAATGAGTCGCTGGATAATGTTTTATAACTCTTGAGTCACATTCTTGTGGACTTGTTCAGCGTGAATTGCTTAATCTATAGACACAATTTTCTGATGAATTACAGTGTTATAGTCTAGGGAATCTGACTAAAAACGACCCTGTTTGCCAGTTTATAAGAAAACTGGATGGGAAGCAAATCTCCGACTCATAGAAGGCGTTTCAGCCGTTAATGGACGTAAAAACAGAGGAAGATGTGAGCCACAATCACAACTACTTGTATATTTGAATGTGTGTTGTTGTTATCGAATTTAATTTTCTTCTTGTTTCGTTTGATCTGATTATCAATGTTGTCTTTGTGTTTTTGTTGTTTGTTGATTTTGTTTGTTTCAAATTTTAAGTTTTCTTTTTGACAAACCATATGACTACCCCATGTCATAAGCACACGTGGAGACAAGTGCGGAGGTTTTGTCAACCTCAGCCGAAAGTATATCTCCATTTTTCATGCACATGTGAGAGACAAGTGTGGAGGTTTTGTCAACCTCCGCCGAAAGTAATCTCTACTTTTCATGCTTCACGTGGGAGACAAGTGTGTAGGTTTTGTCAAACTGATAAGTGTCTATTTATATATCATTTTCATATCAATTCGTCCATGTTTCTTTGCTATATTCCTTGGTATTTTTATGTTTTTGTGTGGTTTTGATGTTTGTAGGAGTTTTGGAGCAACTTGCACAAAAATGGAGTAAAACACTTCATTTTCACCTCTGCTAGCCAACCATCTTCTCGGATTTAATTGTATTGATATACAATGAACCCGATGACATATCATATACCGTTAAAAAGCTCTCGAAGTCTACTTTTTGGAGAAATTTACGGTTTATGAATCCATTCAGTGTACCGAAAGTTGTAATCAAAACAGTGTGAGAAGTGTAGAAATGTAATTCCACACATCACTGTAGCATGGATAATACGGGACACTGTAGCACGTTACTGTAGCAGAGTATTTAAACACATTTTAGGGTTTTATTTTCATAACTTGAAGAGGAGAAAACGTGGGAGGAGGCTGCATCTTTGGATTTCTCTCATCTCTTGGAGTTCTTGAAGGAGATTGAAGGCTTGAAAAGAGGAAGAACTACAAATCCTAAGAGATTTCATCAAATTTGCTAAGTTTTCCCTTTCCCTTTCATTTTCTGGAAGGTCTCCATATTGTATTGTATTTGTATTCTATCTGAATATGTGTAACTAAATCTGAATTGGTTGAGGGTGATTTCAAAGCCCTTGATATGGTTTTTATGAATTGATTGTGCAAGCAATTGTTATCCACTTCTCTAATTGAAGTTGCTTATATTTTTCCATGTTTAATGCTTATGATTGCTTGCTGGATTGTATTTGGGTGGCCAACTGAATATAATCTGGATATTGTCTATTGCTAGCCTAGAAATCTTGATCCGTAATTGTCTTGAATTTCTAATCATTAGTAGCAAAATTGTGATCAGAGATTGCAATTGGAGAATACAACGTAAGTTAAATAATCCGAGCTTGTGTGTTTATTGCTTAGATCAACCTGTCTTTCTTTTCATAATTCATCCATTGAATTAAACTCAGAGAGCTTGTTCTAGGTTGTTTAATGGATAGAGATTAAATAAAGAGCTTGTTTTATTTAACAACAAAGTAAGGAACGATTGGGATAACAGAGCTTGTTGTTATCTACGGTTGATAACTTCAATGCTGTAATTGGATTACAATTCTATATTAATTCACAAATTCATATCTTGTGGCAGAGAATGAACTCTTAACCAAGTGTCTCTCATTGATTTTTCACTCCATTTAACTTTGCTTTGTGTTATTCTTCATTTGCTTTCGTATTAAGTTTAGTTAATTAATCAACAAAACCCCCCCTGTTTAGTTTATTATTGTTGGAAAATAACAAATTCAATTAGAATCAATCCTCGTGGGAACGATATCTTACTTATCACTTTATTACTTGTGCGACTAGTATACTTGCTAGTTTCGAACGCATCACAAACCCCACCGAAAGCATATCTATTTTTTCAAATCTCGGGGCGATAAATCTGCATCGAGCAACCCCCACCGAAATTATGTCCCCATGTGTCAAATTTGAGAGTTTTACGTGTGTATATATCCATGCTGCATATTTTGAAATGTCATTTTATAACCTTTCTTGCACTTGAATCGCATAATACCTAACGTACATCATTGTCTTGCACAAGTTTAGAGCACTTTTAGAAATGGAGAAAACACCAATTCGGCGATTCCAAAAAATATGCGTATTTTGTGGATCGCAATTTGGTAAAGATGGAGAGTTTACAACAGCAGCTCTTGATCTTGGTAGGACATTAGCTGCGAGGGGTATTCATTTGATTTATGGAGGGGGTAGTCTTGGGTTAATGGGGTGTGTGTCGACAGCTGCATCCTTGGGAGGAAGTAAAGTTCTCGGCATTATCCCTAAACCATTAGATGTGCGAGATATCGTAGGCAACACAATCGGGGAAGAGTTACAAGTCTCTAGCATGCTTGAGCGTATTGCACATATGATTGTTAAGTCCGATGCATTTATAGCTTTACCCGGTGGTTATGGCACATTAGAGGAGATATTTCAAATCACCTCTTGGGCACAGCTAAACATCCATAAACAACCCATTGGTTTGTTAAATGTCAATAATTTTTTTGATGGTTTGTTGTCTTTTCTTGATCAAGCTGTAGAAAAAAATTTAATCTCACCATCAGCGAGGCAAATCCTTGTTACAGCTTCAACGATAGGGGAGTTAATTGACAAACTACAAGAATTCGTCTATTCGCCTGATCCAACAACAACTCGGATTGATTGGTTTGGAGAAGGCAATAAGAGGCGTAAACTGGATTTAACACTCCATCTGTAATCTCTATTTGCTGGTTTGCTTTGTTTTCATTTGCTTTGTTTTTATTTTGTTTATTTGAGTTTTTTTTCAGGTTGTTTCTTTTGTCCCAGGTAATATTTTCTAATCTTGGCTTTTAGAGTGGTGGCTTAAAAAGTTCAAGTTCTCTTGAAACGAATTCTGGATTTCTTTAATCCATAATGGCTGAATAAGGAGGCTAACTTCTAAACTTTTAGACCCATTCTAACTGACTTGTTTGTGTTTGTTGATT
>SNVD02000676.1:0-13634 GCA_013180625.2 Boswellia sacra | reverse complement strand
CTCCAGTAATCCAATCTCCGAATTGGAATCCTCCATTCGAGATCATGTGCGATGCAAGTGACTACGCTGTGGGTGCTGTTTTGGGTCAACGAATTGGCAAAATTCCACATGCCATTTAATATGCATCTCGGACTTTAAATGATGCTCAACTTAATTATTCTACCACTGAGAAAGAGCTGCTAGCGGTTATTTTTGCTTTAGAAAAGTTTCGATCTTATTTGATTGGTACTAAAGTAACCGTTTATTCTGATCATGCAGCTTTGAGGTAATTGCTCACAAAGAAAGATGCAAAACCAAGGCTTATCAGGTGGATACTCCTTTTACAGGAATTTGACTTGGAGATCAAAGATAAGAAGGGAAGTGAAAACTGAGTTGCTGACCATCTCAGTCGCATTGTCCATGACGAGGATGTACTGCCATTACAAGAAAGTTTTCCGGATGAACAATTACTGTCTCTACATGTAGTAGCCCCTTGGTATGCAGATATTGTTAATTACTTAGTTACCAAGAAGCTACCACATGACTTGACTCGAGCTCAAAGAGACAAGATCAAAAAATTGCCAAATATTACATATGGGATGATCCATACTTATGGAAGCATTGTTCTGATCAAGTGATAAGAAGGTGTGTTTCTGAATCTGAATTTAATTCAAACTTTTGACCTTCGTCATTCTTATGCATCGTGGGGCACTTCGCTGACCAAAAAGAAAAAGCCCTGAAAAAGTTTTTTCCTTTGATTGTGGATTCTACTGGCCATCATTGTTCAAAGATGCATATCTATTTTGCAAAGCTTGTGCCCGTTGTCAAAGGACAGGTAATTTAAGTGCCAAAAATCAAATGCCACAAACCCCTATACTTGTTGTTGAGATTTTTGATGTGTGGGGTATTGATTTTCATGGGTCCTTTTCCTTCATCTTTTGGTAATGTTTACATTATACTTGCTGTGGATTATGTTTCTAAATGGGTGGAAGCAAAAGCTACGAGAACTAATGATTCTAAAGTTGTTGTAGATTTTGTGAAATCCAACATTTTTGCGAGATTTGGAACACCAAGAGCCATGATTAGCGACAGAGGGACACACTTCTGCAACCGATCATTTGAAGCCTGCTCAAGAATACCAACTCACTCACAAGGTTGTCTACTGCTTATATCCACAACCCTAGTGGTCAAGATTGAAGTTTTCAAATCGGGAAGTAAGCCCATTCTCGCAGAAGACCAGTGAATCCCGAGTAGAAAAAGATGGAGGCCTACGATTGAATGAGACACTTTTGGGCCTACCCGAACTATCTACAAACACTATTGGGATGTCTCCGTATAGGATCAGTCTCATGGTAAGCAATGTCACTATACAGTAGAGCTCGAACACAAAGCATGGTGGGCAGTAAAGCTTTGTAACAGGGAGATGGATGCTACTGGAGAACAAAGGAAGCTTCAACTGCAAGAATTGGAAGAACTTAGAAATGATGCCTATGAGAATTTCAGAATTTACAAGGAGAGAACTAAGGCATTTCATGATAAAATGATCTCCAGGAAGAATTTTGAAGTGGGACAGAAAGTTTTTTTATTTCATTCTCGCCTCAAGTTATTTCCAGGTAAATTACGATCTCGATGGGTTGGACCTTTTGTTATTACTAATGTTTTTCCCCATGGTGCAGTGGAAAACAAGAGCTTAAAAACGGATAAAGTATTCAAGGTGAATGGGCACAGGTTGAAGCCTTACTATGAGAATTCAGTGCTGCAGGACATCGATGAGGTACCTCTCTATGAGCCAACTTATCTTGATGGGTGAGGACAGATAACGTCAGGCTGAGGACATTAAACCAAGCGCTTATGGGGAGGCAACCCAATGTTTTTGAAACATAAATAAAAAGAGACCAAGAAAAGAAGGTAGTAACAATCAATTTTTGTGTTTCGAGGAGATTCCTCTCATGGGCTATTATAATTGATCAGGTTTTATCTCTCTTTGCCAGTTGTCTTATTTGCTTTGTTTGGTTTTTTACTTTCATTTTGCTCTTGTGTTTTTATTTCTTTTAGTGTGTCTCTATTTCTTTTCTTTCTTTCTTTCTTTTCTTTTCTTTTGTTTAAATTTGATTATTCCGTGCTTCGAGTTCAATGTGAAAAAGACTTGAGGAAACCTTCAAAACGGGAGTTGAAGCCATTGCTCGAGGTTTGGAACGTCATATCTGGGAGGAAGAACAAACTCAATCGCATTATCGGTAATATCTCTCCTTTTCTTCTCTCTAATGGATGCCAATATCTTTCTATCGAACCTTCGTAAATATTTCCCTTCACTTCCTCAAAATGTTGTGTTTAAATTTTATAAAGTACGGATGACTAGACTTTAGGCGTTGATGCTCCTAAATGTGCCTGCGGATATCCGATGGCTTATCGAAGCCAAGGTGAGATTGTCCGGTGAGCCTGACATTAATCTCGCAAAATACATGCCTGGTCTAGGAAAGAGCTACTACGCCAAGAGGCGAAGAGCGAAAATGTTACAAGTATGTTATAAATGTGCTAGATGGAATTGTAACCTGACTTTTCATTCATTAGGTTTTGGTCAGAAATAGAGAATGATAAACTATCATTTATTAAGATATGGTTTCTGAGAATGAGTCGCTGGATACGTTTTATTAACTCTGAGTCACATTCTTGTGGGACTTTTCAGCGTGAATGCTAATCTATGGACACAATTTCGTGATGAATTGCAGTGTTATAGTCTAGCGAATCTGACTAAACACGACCCTGTTTGCCAGTTTATAAGAAAACTGGATGGGAAGCAAATCCCCGACTCATAGAAGCGTTTCAGCCGTTACTGGACGTAAAACCAGAGGAAGATGTGAGCCACAATCACAACTACTTGTATATTTGAATGTGTGTTGTTGTTGTCGAATTTTATTTTTTCTTGTTTTCGTTTGATCTGATTATCAATGTTGTTTTTGTGTTGTTGTTGTTTGTTGATTTTGTTTGTTTTTAATTTCAAGTTTTCTTTTTGACAAACCATATGACTACCCCATGACATAAGCACACGTGGGAGACCAGTGTGGAGGTTTTGTCAACCTCCGCCGAAAGTATATCTCCATTTTTAATGCTTCACGTGGGAGACAAGTGTGGAGGTTTTGTCAACCTCCGCCGAAAGTATATCTCCATTTTTCATGTTTCACGTGGGAGACAAGGTGTAGGTTTTGTCAAACCTCACCGAAAGCATATCTAATTTTTTCAAATCTTGGGGCGATAAATCTGCATCGAGCAACCCCCACCGAAAGTATGCCCCCATGTGTCAAAATTTGAGAGTTTTATGGGTGTATATATACATTTTTGCATATTTTCATATGTCATTCCATAACTTGACTGACAATTGAAAAAGCATATTATCTAACGTGTCTTACCACAAGATTAGGAGCACTTGTAGAAATGGAGAAAACACCAATTCGGCGATTCCACAATATATGCGTATTTTGCGGATCGCAATTTGGTAAAGATGGAGAGTTTACCACAGCAGCTCTTGATCTTGGTAGGACATTAACTGCGAGGGGTATTAATTTGATTTATGGAGGGGGTAGTCTTGGGTAATGGGGGTGTGTCAACGCGCATCCTTGGAGGAAGTAAAGTTCTCAGCATATCCCTAAAACCATTAGCTGTGCGAGATATCGTAGGCAACACAATCGCGCGGAAGAGTACAAGTCTCTAGCATGCTATGATCATATTTACATATGGTTGTTAAGTCGATGCAGTTATAGCTTTACCCGGTGGTTATGGCACATTAGAGGAGATATTTCAAATCACCTCTTGGGCACAGCTAAACATCCATAAAAAACCCATTGGTTTGTTAAATGTCAATAACTTTTTTGATGGTTTGTTGTCTTTTCTTGATAAAGCTGTAGAAAAAAATTTTATCTCAACATCAGCGAGGCAAATCCTTGTTACAGCTTCAACGGCAGGGGAGTTAATTGACAAACTACAAGAATTCGTCTATTCGCCTGATCCAACAACAGTCGGATTGATTGGTTTGGAGAAAAGGCAATAAGAGGTGACACATCCGAAAAAGGATTGTCTTCCAAGTATAGGAGTGTCGAAGTAATAAACCCGGTGAGTCCGAAGTCGATCCACGAGGAAGGAAATTTTAGCATTACAAATTATAAGATAAGCAAATATGGTGTGAATAATTCAAAGAAATGACAAGATAATATCAATAAATATGTAAGATGGTAGGCGGTATTACCGACCATTCAAATATAAAACAAAAAGCAAGAGGAGGTAAAACCATCCATAGAGATAGGTGGTATAACCAACCATAGTAAATTAAAGAACAATTTCATAAGGTGGTAGAACCCACCATAGTAAATAAAATAAAAAGTTCATAAACAATAGGATAATTAAAATACAAGAGGAATTAACACAATAACAATGAAGGCTAAGGTTAGGGGATCCGCCTTGATATTTTCAAAATAAGGATAAATTAACACATTTTAGTCTATATAGAATTATTTTGTTTCATTACAAGATTTGATACCACTTCTTGTAAATGGGTTCAAGCATCAATGTGCCAATCACTATATGTCTACAACAAATCAAGGTTCCTAACTAGATTCGTGTCGGTAAGGAAGAACCATACATCATCTAGAAAGGAGCCAAGCATTTGATGTGCCAAGGATTGTCGACAATGGATCAAGACCTCCACTTTACGAGTGGTGTCAAGATTGATTAAGAAATTAAATATAAATCATATTGAAATAAACATTATACGATTAAGATTATTAAGCACATATTAAGGGTTAGAGAATCCTTATTCTCATATCAAGGGTTTCACCCTTTCACCTTAGCAAAAGAGAACTTAGAAGAACATTATAATAGAAAGAAAATAAAATGCAAGAAAAAGGAAATTCATTAATAAAAAAAACACAAAACACAATACACAGATCCTAGCCAAACGCAAAAATGTCCAGCAAGGCCAAGATGCCCTAATGGGTCACAATGCACCTCTATTTATAGATTACATCAGGGGCACAAACTTGTCAATTACAAGGGCATAATTGTCAAATATTAGTTGTAAATATCTTTTGACAATTGGGTCATTAGGCACCGACTTTGACCATCAATTTTGACTCGCAAATGTTGGAATTTTAATCCACATGTCTTCATGAAGTTGTAGATATTTCTCTCAGCTTTCTAGAACATATTGATTTGCACAATCTGGATACGTATTTTGAGAGATACGGTCCAAATACTGAGGCCTGGTCAGACTGGGCCGAGACTGTAGATGGGTTCACTTCAAGCCCAATTTTGGTCCATTAAGAGCCCGAATTTGATTATGCTCGTGAAATGCAATCTTGTAGAGAATTAAATCAGCTTTCCAAAACATTAAGATTTGCACCATTCGGATCTATAAATAGAAAGTTATTCCCATTTCACCGAACCTACAACAAGACCAAAATTAAGAGAAATTAATTCCAAAGATGCAAATGCTACAAATATGCTTAAGTTGAGGAATTTAATGACACTATTAATGCAATATGATGAACTAAACTCTTATTAAACATGCATATTTAAGTGTTCATCACAGCCCCCAACAAGCTTATTGCTAGTCCCTAGCAATTAAAGCGTTATTATTTAGAAGTGATTTATAGAATTTTACATCCAAGGTGGTCATTATTGCACTCTCCTTGATTTTATCCAAATAAACAAACTCTCAACTGATTTTTTTTTATGACTCACGTACCCTTCAGTCAAGATATCAGTAAACCTCCTTTTTGTGCTCAGTCAACACATGACTATGGGGCTTATTAGAAAGAAGCCATATCGGTTCTAATATTTGTTAAGGCTAACAACCTTAGGTAAGGGGGCATTTATTCATTATATATATATATTTTTTTTTCTCTCTTTTTTTTTTGTAGGAATGCATCTTTAACCCATGTAGCGAGCCTTAGGCTAATGACTCCCAGACCAGTTGGCCTTAGGGCATTAGGTGTTAAGACACCCCTACGAGTTTAACGACTCGGGTTGCCAATGCTTTATTTTTGCTTAGAAACTTGTGGATAGTGCAATGTTCAATCCCATTAAGCTTTCTCCTTCATCCATGTAGCGAGCTTTGGGCCAATAGCTCCCAAACCAGTTGGTCTTAGGGTATTAGGTGTTGAGGCACCCCTCGGGCTTAATTGCTCGAATTAAGGAGGCTACGAGACCAAACTTATCCACAATTGCTTTCTCACCTTTTTTTTTCTCTTTTTTTTCCACTTTTTTTTTTTGCTTTTTTTTTTAAACACTTTCCCCTTCCTTTGTATTTTTATCCTAAACAAAACAAAAGAACTCAAATATTACAACATTTCATTTTGCCACCTACAATCATGCATCAAGGTATGTGTGTGTGTGTGTGAAGAAAGGTTCATGAATACTTGCCTAATGAGTACATAAGCACACAATTTTTTTTTTATTTAAATGATAAGGTTGTGAGAGTTCATAGATTTGAATAATTCAAAGTGAAATGAATAAGACCTCCTTGTTATAAAATTCAAAAATCAAGTCTAAATAATATCAAGTTAGCTAAAATGAGTTCATGAGATCAAAATAAAATGACAAATTGGTTAGAATGGGTTTCAAGAGTTCAAACTGGCCCTCCATACTCTGCCATTCCTGACCCAGAATGCGTATCAAGAGGATTTGAACTCCTTACACCGCATTCTGAATCTAATTACTAACTTGCTTTTTTTTTTGCAAGAAAAAAATAAAATAAAATTTCAAGACACACTTATGTCTACTATCCTTCCCCCCCAACCAAATGAAACATTGTCCTCAATGTTTAAATGTAGAGAGATCAAGTATAGTAGACATTACCTGAAGCTTCTGTTATTCAAGAGAGATGACCTGAAAGACTCATAAAATAAAATGATAAAAATAAAATAAAAGACAAGAAATTTAAAAATTGATGGCACACATGTATAGGTAGTTGTGACTGTGGCTCACATCTTCCTCTGGTTTTAAGTCCAGAAACGGCTTAAACACCTTCTATGAGTTGGGGATATGCTTCCCATCCAGTTTTCTTATAAACTGGCAAACAGGGTCGTTTTGAGCCAGATTCCCAAAACTATGAAGAAAATGAGAGAAAAGAAAAGAAAATGAATGCAAGGTGAGCAACAATTTTTAGGGAACTGAAAAACCGACTTTAAAAGCCACGGAGTACCGTATCCGCCACTTGACCGGGAAATAAAATAAAAACACACAACTAAAATAAACGCACACAAAATAAAATAAAAACCAACTAGAAATGATAGCAAAAATCAAGAATAAAAATAAAAATGAAAATATGGCATAGATGGATAAAATTTGATCAATCACTATAAAGAAATGCAAAAACAGGAATCTCTTCGAAAGTGATTTACCACGGTCAAAAATATGCCATTGAGGTGGTACCTTTCTTTTTCTTTTATTTGTGAGAATGAAAGAGATTACCACTATCTGAGTTTGTTTGCCCTTAAAGCATGCATTATTGAGTGTGGATGTTTGTTCCTCCCTTTTTTCGAACCATGGCTCCCAACTCTTAATCTCCTTCAACTGTACAAAATCAAGCAATGAAAATTCTTTAGAAGCTATGGGCACTAGTTGCATACTTGGTTCAAAGGAACTAGGTAACCCGATTTCCGAAGGAGTTGAAAAATTCTTATTTTGGATATAGTCTTCCACGTTAGCTTTTGTCCTATTAGCTTCCTCATTTTCATCGTGCTCGAAAAATTCATTAATATCAAAATTTTGGTTAAATTCCTTTGCATGATGCATAAGTGAGGATTCGGTCTTTTCTTTGTTAGGTGTAAGTTGATAAACCTCTTCCTTACCCTTTAGGATTGATTCATCATCTTTCTCATAAGGGTTAGGAATATGTTCTTGATCAACCTTACCATCATGAAGAGCACTTACCGAATCTTCGAGAAGAGCACTTACCGAATCTTCGAGAAGAGCACTTACCGAGTCTTCATCTAGATGTTGGCTACTTGGATTACTCACATGTGGATTGATGAGGTTTGGCTCGAGTTGAGATGGAAACACACCTTTCTCATGAGTACTAAATGCAAATGCAAGTTTTGCAAGAGCATCATTCAAGTTTGCTATAGTTTGAGCAACTTGACTATTAAAAGCCTCTTGCTTTGCAATGAATGAATTCCATGTTTCTTCAAGATCCTTATAAGATGCATGATCATGAGCTTTTTGAAAATTTTGACATGATTGAAAGGGAGGTTGGTAAGATTGTGCATGATTATCATTCCTCCAATCAAAATTCAAGTGATTTTTCCATCCAAATTTTTGCGAGTAAGGATTAGGATTTGACCTTTGGAAAGTGTTTAAAACATTGGTTTGGTCATGGAGACTTTTCCTAAAGGTAGACACAATTGGGCAATCATCCGTAGGATGATCACTAGAATTACAAGTTTGACAGACAATTTCTTGCATAGACCACGTTTCTAAGTCCTCGACTTTCCTAGCTAGGGATGTAAATTTAACATGTAGATCATGGTTCTCCCTAAAGTTATATATGCCTCTACTAGACGTTCTTGGTACCTCATAGGTGCCAACATTGTTCCAATTTTGGGCATTTTTTGCTAGTAAGTCTAGGAAATCCATGGCTTCATCAGGGTCTTTATTTTCAAATTGTTCATTAAACATTAATTCTACCATTTGCCTAGCTTGATGTGTAAGACCTTCATAGAAAATTAAAACTAGTCTCCATGTTTCCAAACCATGGTGAGGACAAGTATTAAGCAATGCTTTATACCTATCCCAACATTGGTAAAAGGTCTCTCCTTGTTTTTGAGTGAAATTGATGATTTGCCCTTGGAGAGAATTTGTTCTATAGGGAGGAAAGAATTTTTTTCAAAAATTGTTGTTGCATTTCATCCCATGAACTAATGGATCTTGACCTAAGATTTTGTAGCCATGTTTTAGCTTTATCTTTTAAAGAAAAAGGAAAAAGCTTTAATCTAAAGATGTTTATGCTACAATTTAGGTCACAATAGATAGTGCAAAAATCTTTAAATTCTCTCAAATGCAAAAATGGGTTTTCAACATCTAGGCCATGAAAGTGGGGTAAGAATTGAATGAAATCCGATTCATGGTTGAAATATTTTGCAGCATGAGGGAAGACTATGCATGATTGTGCATGAGTTCTTATGTAATCCATTAATGTCCTTGGTTGGGTATGAGCATGTTTTCCAAAGAAGATGAGTGGCTACAAACAATTCTACCAACTAATGCAAAGAGAAAGAAAAGATGAGAACATGCAAGAAAAAATAAAAAATAGAAATGGGGAGAGAAGAAATGAACGTATGCAATAAAAATAAAAATAGAAATGGGAAAAGAAAATACTTACAATTTTGTACGCCAAATTTTTACCTTCCCCGGCAACGGCGCCAAAAACTTGACACATCCGAAAAAGGATTGTCTCCCAAGTATAGGAGTGTCGAAGTAATAAAACCCGGTGAGACCGGGGTCGATCCACGAGGAAGGAGATTTTAGCGTTACAAATTATAAGTTAAGCAAATATGATATGAATAATTGAAAGAAATGATAAGATAATCTCAACAAATATGTAAAGATGGTAGGCGGTATTACCGACCATTCAAATATAAAACAAAAAGCAAGAGGAGGTAAAACCATCCATGGAAATAGGTGGTATAACCAACCATAGTAAATTAAAGAGCAATTTCATAAGGTGGTAGAACCTACCATAGTAAATAAAATAAAAAGTTCATAAACAATAGAATAATTAAAATACAAGAGTAATTAACACAATAACAAGGAAGGCTAAGGTTAGGGGATCCGCCCTTGATATTTCAAATAAGGATAATTAACCCATTTTAGTTATATGAATTATATTTGTTTCATTACCAATATTTATACCACTTCTTGTAAATGGGTTCAAGCATTCAATGTGCCAATCATCATATGTCTACAACAAATCAAGGTTCCTAACTAGATTCGTGTCGGTAAGGAAGAACAATACATCATCTAGAAAGGATCCAAGCATTTGATGTGCCAAGGATTGTTGACAATGGATCAAGACCTCCACTTTACGAGTGGTGTCAAGATTGATTAAGAAATTAAATATAAATCATATTGAAAAAACATTATAAGATTAAGATTATTAAGCACATATTAAGGGTTAGAGAATCCTTATTCTCATATCAAGGGTTCACCCTTTCACCTTAGCAAAAGAGAAATTAGAAGAATATTATAATAGAAATAAAATAAAATGTAAGAAAGAGGAAATCCACTACAGGAAAAATGATTTTGTTTTTTTTTTTTTTTTTTTTTTTTTTTTTTTTTTTTTTTTTTTTTTTGTTTTTTTTGCGACGAAATATTTCGTCGCAAAAAGTCAAAATTTCGTCGCTATAAGTTTTTGCGAGGAAAAAAAATTCGTCGCGTTCCAGTCGCAAAATGTGAGTCGCAATAGGTTTTTCTGCGACGAATCTTGAATTTCTCGCAAAAAGACTTTTTTGCGAGGAAATTTGGGTCGCAAAAAGTGGTATTTTGCGACAAATATTTTGTTGCAAATAGGATTACGTCATGTTAACCTTTTGCGACAATATAAAATTCATCGCAAAAGAGCATATTTTGCGACAAATTTGAATTTTGTCGCAAAAAATTTTATACCAAAATCATATTTAAAACAAATTATTTTCCTTGTAAATATCTTTTGCGACGATTTTTTGTCACTAAATCCGATCTTTAGCGACAAAAAATTCGTCGCGAAAGACCTAATTTTTTAACATAATTGATTTTTTTAAGAATTCATAAAATTTATTTTAATTTGTTATAAATTCGAAAATAAATTAGCAAAATTATGTCATTATGCAACAGAATTCTTTGTAAGAATAATTTTATTAAATAATAACAAATTACAAAAATTTAATACAACTTGGAACTTTGGTTGTACATGGAAAAATAAAAAAAATAAAAAAACAAGATAATACGACAAATACAAAACTTCATCCTCCACTAAATTTTTTGTTTCTTGATTTTATATCAATCTTCAAGTCTTCAAATGTACCACACCTTCAATTATACCTATTAAAAACAAAAAAGAAGTAAAATATTAATTAGTAATAATATAGGATATGAGAGATGAGTGTATACAAAAAAAAATGTTAAAGAAATAAAGAACTTAAGATTTTTAATTGCATTCCCTCTTCCAAAATACCTATTAAACAAAAAAGCATAATATTAATTGACAATTAAAAAATAAAAATTATATGAATCTTGAAAGTAAATATATTACAACATAAAAGAAAAAATGAGTAAAAATATTTACCTTGATAATAGTGTTAGGGAAAGAAGAGAAGTAGATAAAAATGAAAATGAAGAGGAAAGTAGAATAGATGAAAGAAAATGAAGTAAACCAAAGAATTAGGTGGTGTATATATAATAAAGGCATTGATTTTTTGCGATGAAATTTAGACATTTTGCGACGAAAAATTTGTCGTAAAAGAATTTAAAAAATATGAAATAAATAGGAGCGGGTAAAAGTCCGCCTAAAATTTTCTTTTTGCGACAAAATTTTGGTCTTTAGCGACAATGTTTTTGTCGCTAAAGGTGTAAAAATTTGAAATTTAATAGGCGGGAAAAAGTCCGCCTAAAATTTAGTTTTTGCGACGAATTTGGATTTAAATTTTCTCGCAAAAGACCCCATTTTGCGAGGAATTTTAAAGTGGTCGCTAAAAGTCTAAAATGCTAATATTTAGCGACAAAATTCTAATCTTTTGCGACAAAAATTTTGTCGCCAAAAGTCTTAAAAAAATATTAAAATTAAAATCTAAATCTAAAATTAAAAATATTTAAATAAACAATACTTAGACTTGGATAATTATAAGTTTATTTATTAATTAAATTTTCATTCATAATTAAACTTATATAATATTGGATTGGTATTAAATAATTTGATGACAAATTAATAAATAATATAACAACCATATACAATAGAAATATAAAACATTATATGGTATTTAATTATTTTTATTGAGTATTAAAATGTTAATAAAATAGGTACAACAACTCAAGAATTATTTAACAAATGTAAACAATAGTTAGACATTTATACATATGTCATAGTTGTTATATGAAGAATTACAAAAATAAATTTCTTTAATGATCAATAAATAATTAATTATTGATATTATAATCATATATGTAACAAAACGATTCTATTCATTTTAGCTATAATTTATTTTAATTATCTATTTCTTTTAAAAACACTAAAAATATGTTTTACAAATTTAAAAAATTAATTTGTGATGGAGATAATTTAATTATTAACATATAAACGTATGTCATAATTGTCATATGTATTAAAGTCTTAAGAAAATACACACAATTCAACTATCATTAATAAATGCATAATACTTAAACATCTATACATATGAGATAATTGTCATGTGCGAGTTATTGAAAATAAGTTTTTAATACTTTAATAAATAAATGATCAAATATTCATATTATAATTATTATGTAACAAATGCATTTACTTTTAGTGAATATTTTTTTATTATTTATTCATTTTACAAATGCTAACAATTAATATTTAAAATATCTTGACAAATGCAAACCATAAGTTTGTAATAGTTGTAATTTAATAATTAGATATCTATATAGGTCATATTTGTTGTTATAAGAAATTGAAAATAAGCTTTTCTAATTTGATTAGTAAATGATTACTTATTCATATTATAATTATATAAAAATGTAACAAAATTGAATTTATTTTCAAGTATAGAATGCCTTTAAATTAATTATCCATTTTTTTTATAAAAATAACAATTATTAAAAATATTTTTTACAATTATAAAAAATATTTTTTTCATATAAGTAATTTAATTATTAGACATATATACATATACATATGCTACAAGTATCATATGTATTACGAATTGAAAATCAGTTTTTGCCATTTACTAGGAAATGATTAATTATTCATATAGTAATCAATATGTAACAAATGTATTTATTTTTTGTTATAGAGTTCATTTTAATTATTTATCTCCCTTAAAATAAACCCTAACAATTGTTTAAAATATCTCAACAATTTACTCAAAGCTATACGATAAAATTTAAAAGTCTAAGAAAAATATACTATCTAAATTAATACACTTTATAACAAAAAAATAAAAAACATAATTATAGGCAACATTACATGATTATTAATTATTTATTTATTTATGTTTAATTGACATATAATTAACATTGAAAAATAAATTAGATTTTTAGAAGTTGGATTTTTTTTCCAATCTCGTTTTCATCAATTAAAAATTAGTTATAGTAATAAGTTTATCATAATTGTAATTTAGCAGTTAGACATATATAAATCATACATAAATTAGATTATATATAAATAATTAGCAATAAATTTTATGCTTGATTATTGGATTATTAACGATTCATATCACACACACACACGCACGCACACACACACACACTCACGCACACACACACACACACACACACATACACACACCTATATAGAGTTTATTTTAATTATTTATCTCTTTTACAAATACTAATCTTAATAGTTTTTCACATTTAAAAGCATGAATGGAATCACAAATGGTCTTTTTTTTTAATAAAAATTTATATGAATATCCAAATGGCCCTACTATATT
>SNVD02000668.1:0-13705 GCA_013180625.2 Boswellia sacra | reverse complement strand
TACCCTTGGTATTATGATAGGCACGGTGCCAAATTTTACTCTCTTCTGCTTTTCCCAGACCACAATGCTCACAGAAAAATCCCGCTTGCAGGGTCTTGCACCTTTCAATTAAGTGCCTTCGTTTCAACCAAATCTGAATAGTGCCTTTCTCACCTGCGACATGTCCCAAAACGCAGATGCCACAGTCTCGTGATCTCTGAATCTGTATCATTATCAGAAACCATAGCAGCTGATCCAATAACCGTATTACCATTATAGTAATACAAGTTGTTCCTCCTAGTGCCTGTCAATACCACGTAAGAGCGCCTGAAGTGACCCTCAGAATACCATCTGAATAGATATACCACAGCCTGTTTATATTTACCAAGGCTCCCAAAGAGATGAGATTCTTCTTCAACTTCGTACATACCGAACATCTGTTAGAACTCTAGTCAGTCCATCATGATTCCTCAAACGGATCGAACCTATCCCAGCAGTATGGCAAATATCATCATTGCCCATATACACAACTCCACAATCAAGCTGTTCAAACTGAAAGAACCAATCCCGATGTGGACACATATGATAAGTACAACCCGAATCCATAATCCACTCATCAGAAACAGAAGTGGATGGATGACCAACTAGACATATATCTGAATCACTATCATCCTCACGCTCAACAACACATGCATCAGAAACAGTCTTGCCCTTATCTTTCTTTTTCAACTTAGGACAATCTTTCTTCCAATGCCCTTTCTCACGACAAAAGGCACACTCATCTTTTCCTAATCTACCCCTCGACAAAGATTTTTCCCTTTTTCCTGGTTTCCTACTATGACTACGCCCTCTCACTGTCAATGCATCTACTGACTCATCCCTATGTTCCCTTTGATCTTTCTTACGAATTTCATAATTCAACAAAGCAGAACAAACTTCTTCAAAAGACAGTTTATCTTTCCCATGGATAAGAGTAATGCATAAATGATCTAATTCATCCGGAAGTGAGCCAATCAATAGCATAGCCTTAAATCTCATCTTTGAATGTTTCATCTAAGTTTAACAAATCAGCAATTAACTTATTAAACTCATCAATATGAGAACTGATGCTCGTACCTGATTTCAACTGGAGACGGAACAATCTCTTCAATAGGTACAACCGATTCTCATTGCTTTTCTTCATATATTTATTTTCCTGCGCCTTCCACAATTTGTTTGCAGATGTCTCCTTAGTGAACGGATACTTTTGTTCTCTACACAAACAAGAGCGAATCAACCCACAAGCTTTTATATTCAGCCTGTCCCAATCTCTTGCACTGATATCTTCTGGTTTTGTTTCTTCCAGAACAATATCCAAATCTTGCTGATACAACCCGTCCAACACCTCACTCTGTCATAAGCCGAAATTATTTCGTCCATCAAATTTTTCAACATCTATTTTTGCATTTGTCACAGTCACTGTCTTCTCAGATACATTAGATGATGAAGCCATTACTACCTCTCACAAACAAGCTCGATACACAAATCACCAATAACCAAGCTCCAACAAACTATTATATTCAATAACTAGCAATCCAAAATCAACAGCCCAGAACAGTAGTAAGTGCTTCAATGAAATAGCCACTAACTACCCAAAACCTTCGGCTCTGATACCAATTGTTATGCACAAGCGGAAGCGATAACCAACAGAATAACCCAAAATGCACAACACAACTATGCCAGATTTGAATATAATAGCAACAAAAGAGGCAACCAATCAACCACAATGCAGAAATAGAATACACACCAGGATTTAACGAGGTTCGGTATTAGTACCTACGTCCTCGGGCGCCGCTGAAGAAACTTTCCACTATCTTCAAAGAGAATTACAAACTTTTGGGTCACAATACAAATACCACAACTATTGGGCCAAACTGCAATTACCCAAATAGTTGGGCCAAACGTAATTACCCAAACAATTGGGCAATACTACAAATACCCAAAATCAAAAGGGGAAAACAAATATTACAAACTTTAAGGTCCTTACGGAAAGGCCCTTAAACTATGAGGTCTTATATGTGAGACCTTACAACTTTAGGGGGTGGAGGATATTTCTCTTGGTACACTTATAACTCTCCTACTTGGCTTCTTTTATAAGCCCAAAGGAGTCCCAAGTATTTCTATTTGAGCAATGTGGGATCCCTCACATTGCTTATAGCATTGGCTAAAGAGCCAATACTCCAACAAAATGCTATAAATAACCTTAAAATATGAACTAAAATTACCCGTAACCCCGATGTTTTTTGGAATATTAGTCATGACCGTACAATTACTTAAAATATGTTAAAATTAATAAGAAAAGGGTAAGGTAGTAACAACACCTTCTTCTCCAGCTCGTTCATACCATAGCTCTCTATCATCTCACCATGGCTTCATTACCTAGCAACCGACCGCAAGATCAGACGTGAAAACAAAACCTTGAAAAAGCTTCTTCCTCTTCGTACATCAAACTCTGTCTTCTTAAACTCATACGTAACACACGTCAACAAAATACCACATTACTTCCATTAAACCAAGCAAAGAAAGATAAAATTCAATTGGTGCAGTAGACTGATTGGCTAAGTATATGGAGAGTGGCTGAGTTAGCGGTGGTGGCTGCCGACATCTAGTTTTGCGGTGGTTGTAAAAGGATTAGTAAGAAATAGTTTCTATCAATCATCATGCATGCATGGGTTAGTGAAGAGTAATGGCAATCAATGGTGGGGACGGTTGCTATCAACGGTGGGCAAGGATCATGATAGCTTGGTCGTTGTGGCCAAAGATGACTCCTTGCAGGCCTGTGGCTACATATTTTCCTTTTTTTTTTTCAATTTCTAGAGAAAAAAATGTTTGGGTTATGGTTCCTCAGATGAATTTTAATCTATTCACTGGTGGTTTTAAAACATTTAATTTGTTGTTTGATGTTGATTGTGTAGTTAATAGGTATGGGTACTTGTAAGCATACCAATTTGTAAGCATTAGTTCAAGATTATTTGTAATATTTTTCGGTTACTTGAAAAAGGAGAACATGATTGAGCATTTGAAATGTACATGGCACGACGTGGTATAGATTTATTTAGATACTACATACATGCACAATCCACACAAAAGGGAAAAAATGAAAAGGATGATCAAAAGAAGACCACATAGTAGATGAAGGCCCAGTTACATATGAACTTGCATGTCATTGTCTCTCTATTGGTTGATAATATTGAACTATATATTAATTCTGTTAAAAATCGAAGTCAAGTGATTCACGTTTGTTATTAGCTAGTCTTCATAAATATACAAACCATGAGAAATTATTTAAAAAGAAATCCCATCTAAAGCTGCCGTAAAGCCAAAACATGCAAGAAGCCGAACGTTAAAATTTATTGTATGAAGAAAAAGCTACTAGTCAGAAATACTTGGAGGAATTTGAGATAGAGAAAATTAGAGCCATGCATGATGCATGACGTTCATCTATCTTTCAAAGGAAAACAACACATGATGCACTCTACCTACCCATAATCGACTACTGTTGCAAGGACTGGATGGAGTTGAGCAGTTCTGGACTTCGCAATTGACCATAATGGAAGACAAAGGATATACATACCACATTCTTAAAATGGCTTCATAAATTTGATCCGGTTAATATTCGTATTGCTGTATGAACATGTGGTAAAAGTACTAAGCATTATTATCACATCCCACCCCACTTCATTACAGAATAAGATCTTGAACTTGGTTCATAAGACTTTAGGTTCCCTTAACCGAGTAGAAATGTTTTCCGTAACCAAAAAAAAATTCATGCTTAACTGAGTAGCTATGTTTTTCGTAACCAAAAACAAATTCATGAGCGTACCGGCATCCTCAGAGTCAGGGTTTCCTATCTGGGATGCATCCAAACAAGAGGGTAATTATATTACCAATTAATTATCCATAACCTCTCATATGATTATTAATTGAATGCTTAAACATAAAAATGATATTATAACATTAAATTTGTAAATCCATGCTAATTAACCTATATTATCGTTATGAGTGTGAATAATAAATAATGGCGAGCAGTTAAGCTGTGCGCGCAGGTGGTTCGGACTTGGAATTGTTGGCGGGCGCAGTGTGGTTGCATATAACCATATTGATCCCCCATTTGATGGTGATGTAACTCTAAACCTGCTCATTGATTAGACTTGAAAGAACTTGTGTTTTTGGCATTGTCGGATGAAACGGTAAAGTGTAAGAAAATATGGATTAAAAAAACAATTTACCAACAAATTTAGTTTTACACAAATAGCAAATTGTTATTAATGGTTTTATCTTATTAGAATATTAGACAATATAGAATTTGTTTCTAGATTAAAATTAAAATAAATTGAAATTTGTATCAAATTAGGAAGTTGAGTTTGATTATAATTTATTTTGATAAGATAATTTTAGGAACTCATAGTTTGACAAGAAAACTAAAATAAGAAAAGTTTTTGTTATACTTCTAGTCGAGGAATCTTTGTTAAAATAGGAAAGAAACTCAAAAGATTATATAAGAGCCTTGTTCATATGAGTGAAAAAAAAAAAAAAAAAAGAGAGAACAAGAAGAGAAGAGAAAACATTTTTAGAAGCCTTAGAAGATTCCAAGGATTGGCAACGTACGTTTTAGACACCTTGGAATGAAGAAGGTTGACAATGTGTGGGAGTGATCTTGGATAGGGCGGGGCGGGGCGGGGCGGGACGAGGATGGGTACTTGCCGCTGAATTTCTTCCTGCCCTGCCCCGCCCAATTTAAATTTTATTAAATTATTTTATCTAAAATATAAATATATTTATAACCATTATTTAAAAATTATAAAAAAATTTATATTCAATCTACTTCATTAAAAAAAAAATACATACATCTATTAATTTTTAAAGGAATATTACATTTACCCCCTGAGATTAAGCGAAAATACAAATTACCTTCTGCAAGATTTGAAATTATAAATTGCCCCTTGATTTTTGAATTCTAACGTTAAGTTAAACGGAAAAGGAGGAGAGACAAAAAACTCTTCACAATTCTACCAAAATAACCTCATGTTCGATCATTTGATATTAACAATTTACCCCCTAGGATTAAGCCCCCGTGCACATTTTGAAATTGTAAATTATCCCCTTATTTTTTAATTTCGATATTAAATTAAGTGAAAAAAGGTGAGAGAGAGGATAACATATGCTATTTGATCAAAATGCCCTTATATAAATACAAACACCTTCACTCACTTTTCTAAAATCACCTAAACACCCTTACCTTTCTTTCTTCCTCCGTCTCCTTCTCTGTCTCCCTTCTATCAGCAATCTCCACCACATCTCCCTAGTGCTTCACTAGATCTTCCCCCCACATCGCCATTGTATAAGGTGGCAATTTGAATCATAACACCCCAACATGACACGAATACGACACGAACACTACACACGATGAATAAATCGGTTGAATTCATGTTGAGGGTGTTCAACACACCGAACAGTTTAATGACATAAATGGTTAAATATATCTTTTCAATCATTAACATGCAAGCTCATTTAATGATATAATTTTTACCTTCTTACATCGTATATATTATAAAACTGAAAATTTTATATTATAAAGTAAATTAATTTACATAATAGTAAATTATAATGATTTTAATAATTTTTTATACTAACAATTATTTATATTCCAAAAATAATTTTAATTGATATAAATATATAGAATATGATATACTATGCATAATTAGATTAAACAATTAAGTAAATTATGTTAATTAAATATGATACGATTATTGAACGTGTCAATGACATGATTACAACATGTGGATGATACATTTAATAATCGTGTTGAATCTGTGTTTTATGTCTTAACACGAACAATTAAATAGGCCAACACACATGACACGAGTTGCCACTCCCACGATCATCGTTTCCTTTTTTTCATTGACGAAATTGCTTCCATTACCAATTCATCCTCTCTCTCCTCTACCAAAACTCACCACTGCCCAATTTTGGTTTGTTAATTAAAGGTCAGGTCAAAGGGTGGGTTCAATTTGGTTCAAATTTGCTTTTTATTATTTATTCAATAAATTTTTAAATATTTTTAATATTATTGTTTTTAATTATTATTATTGTTTTTTTCATCCTAATTTTTTAATTATTTTTATCCTCGAGAGAGGAAAATTTGTATTTTCGTTTAACCTCAGGGGGTAAATTGTTAATATTCCTTAATTTTATCGTACAAGTTTTATTTTTAATAATACCCCTACTCCGTTTAACTTAACATCATAATTCAAAAATCAGCGAGCGCTTTGTAATTTTAAATCTTGTAGGAGGCAATTATATTTTTGCTTAACCTCGGGGGATAAATTGTTAACATCCCATTTTTAAAATAATATAAATATAATTATTCTTAATGTAAAATAAAATACATATGCATATGATATATATCTTAAAATATTTCATGATAAACTAATTATTCAACAATCATTAAAAGTAAACAAAAAAAGTTAATTTATATTAGATAAAAAAATCTTTGTATACATTTTCATTTATATTTGCATTGTATAAGCTAAATGGTAATTGTATTTAAACTTGAAAAAACCAAAGTTAATTTATATTATATAAAAAAATCCATTACCCATAAAGTTTATGTAAGTTTTTATTTTTATTAACATTATGCAAGCTAAATGGCAATTATACAAATTAATTATATCATCTAAAAAAATAGTGATCACTAATTACTTTTTGATTTTATTAACAATAATGTTACATACTCTATTAAATATAATGTTAAAAGTATATTATTTCTTATAAACTAGTTAATTGAGAATTTTTCAAATAGTTGATAATATAATTAAATAATTTTTCAATAGCATGTTGATTTAATTTCAATATAATAATAATAATAATAATAATAATAATATGATTGACATATACTAAATAATTAACATTATATATAAATGAAACATTAATAATTTAATTAATTAATTTAAATTACTATAAATCATATATTTAAGGTTATAAGATTGATCTTATCATATTTCTATTTACATATTTATAAAATAATATATTGATTATATTAAAGGTATATATTTTAGAAATGATCTTGTTAATATTACAATAATTTAATTAGTACTTAATAATCTATATCAAGATTGTATATATTATACAAATTTAATTACTATAAAATACAAATATTTTATTTTGTAATTATAACATGACTAAATTGATGTTAATATATTAAAAGATTCACAATTATTAATCAGAATGTGACTTTTTTCAAAGTATCTGTATTGTTTGCAAAGTTATGAAGAATTCACATATACGAAAAGTTTAACAAATATAACCTAAAAATTATCAAACAGTCCTAAAATTTTAAAACTTTACAAATACTCTATATCTTGGGGGGCGGCGCAGGGCAATGGGTCCAAGCGTTTGGACCAAAACCCGCCCCAAACTAGTTTTGGGATGGGTATATTTGTGGGGCGCACTGGGGCCTTGAACCTGGCAGGTCAAATTGTCATCCCTAATCTTGAAGGTCTGCGATTTGGAGTCTCTTGAAAACAATCATCATAGGCGTGTTATCCATGGGGTGCTGTTAAAGAGATAATCGTGTTAGAGATTTGGTACCCAGTACGTTCTTCTTGGTTAGTCTATCCTTAGAAGTATATATCATAGATTGGTGATTATCTTATGGTATATACAAAGGAAGGCTGTAAGGTTTGAAATTCTTGTAATTGCTGCTCGTATTCTTGTAATTCTTCTTTGTTGTTGATGAATAAAATTACTGTTGAGATCTCTAAGGTGGACATAAGCTTAATTGATCAAACCATTATAAATCTGGTGTTGCTTGTCTTGTTTAATTTTCTTGCTTATTGTTTCATCATAATTTTATTAAGATCTAAGATTGAACGTTTTCGCGAATAGCCCAAAAGTAACAACAACTGGTATCAAAACTTTGGCTCTTAAAATCTGAGATGTCTACAACTAAATTTAAGATGAATCGATTTAAGAGCAAGGGTGGCGCTGGTAGTGGGAGAGACCGATTTGAGTTTAAGGTAGAGTCCTATTCAGATCATGGCTTAGAGACCAGTAGAATAGATGAAACACACAAAGAGATTTATGATGAAAAGGTGCTGGAAAGATTTGGTATGACAGCTCGCAAGTTCAAGCATGGGTTGTATTTGGACCAAATCAAATGTATGTAAGGCCCTGAGGTGTGGAGAGTAGCATGTCACGCCCCGTACGCATGCGCTCGAAAATTGCTCAGATGACCCCCAAGGAGTTAGAATTTGGGGTAAGTGTTATAGTGTTCCGACATTCTCATAACAAGAGGAATTCAATGGCGCATAAATTGGGCGTGACGTTCCGGAAGTTTCTAGAAGATTCCAAGACGTTCCAGAATGTTCTGGACATTTCTAGAATACTTCGGAAGGCTCTAGAAAGCTCTGAAAACGTGCAGAAGACATGAGAAGGCCCTAGAAGACTCTGGAAGGTTTTGGAAGGTGATGGAAGAGCGTGGAAGACTTCGGAAGCTTCTAGAAGACCGTAGAGTTCTCTAGTGTCTAGGGTTCTCTAGAAACGTCTGGAGCCATGTAGATATTTATAGCTAGATATTTCTAGGCCTTGTAAAATACCTAAGGATGCTTCTAGAGGATAAATGAGGTGAAGACAAGTGGCGTATTCCTAGCCACATGTTGAGGAGGTGGTCCTCTATAAATAGGGGTGAGCCCTCATTTGTAGGCAACAAGTCCTCTCCTTGAGAGTTTCACCAACACACTTCCTCACACACCTCTCTTGTACAATTGCCTTATAAAGCAATAATAATTATACATTCCATAACTCTCTCTTGCTTCCTTTGATCTTGCTTGGCATTGTCAAGGGTTCGAAGGCTTACTTAGGTGCAAGTTTGGGTCACTGAGCGCCTAAGGCCTCACGGTCTAAGCGGTGAAACAATAAGGCCGTGACAGTTGGTATCAGAGCCAAGGTTTGCAAAGCCAAGTTCTTGTGTGATCAAGAGCAAGAAGGGTAGAAGGTATGGCATCAGAGGTGACTGTGACTGAGGAGTCACGTGGGTGTGAAATTGCCCCCACCACCGGTAAGAAACCTCGTGGCCAAGAGAAATCTCGTGATATGGTGAGCGCTTTAGAGACTCGGATAGTCAAGGTGGAGCTAGCCATGGCCGATACGCTAGAGAGGCTAGATAGGCTAGAACAAGGCATGGAGGAGCTCAATGGCAAGGTGGAAAGCCAAGGTAATGAGCTCAAGGAATTCATGCAAAGTTCCGAGGCCGCCACCGAAGCGCTATGCCAAGTGTTACATGCCTTCCAAGCAAGGGTGCTGGAGGTCTTGGCTAAGGTCGAAACTCGGATGGACGAGTTTAGTAAGGGGTTAGAAGACACAAAGGCTGAGGTAGCCTTGTGCAAAAAGTCGGTGGCTAGTGGCACTGTGGTAGTGCCACCTACGCTCGCAATTCCAAGGGTTGAAGCCCCTAAACCCAAGGAATACTCAGGGAAGAGGGACGCTAAGGAGTTGGACAACTTCCTGTGGCATATGGAGCGCTACTTCGATGCGCTAAACTTGCTTGATGAGAAAAGTAGGGTGAGCACCACTACGCTTTACCTTACCGATCTCGCGGCAAGTTGGTGGCATCGCAAGTATGCGGAAATACAGGCTGGAACGTGTATCATCAACACGTGGGATGATTTGAAGAAGGAGTTGAAGCGCCAATTCTATCCAGAGAATGTGGCGCATGATGCTCGAAAGAGGATGAAGGAATTGAGGCACACTCGCTCAATTGTGGAGTATGTCGAAGCGTTCTCTGCACTCATGTTGCAAATTAACAACATGAGCGAGGATGATCTCCTTTTTAACTTTATGGATGGCCTCCAACCGTAGGCTTCTCAAGAGTTGCAGCGGCGTGGTGTGAAAGATATCTCTTCCGCACTTACCGTTGTGAAAACCTTGATGGAGTACCAATGAGCGGAGTCCTCCAAGCATTCCAAGACCCATCATGGCAAGGGTGGGGGAGTAAAGAGCTCTCAGCCTCTACCAAGGGAAGGGAAAGGCAAACCACCAAAGGGAAAGGAGTGGAGGAAGGAACCAAAGAAGGAGACCCAACCAAAAACGAATTGCTTCCTATGTGATGGGCCGCATTGGGCAAGGGACTGTCCGAAGCGAAAGTCGCTCAATGCCATGCTTAATGAGCGGGAGACCCAAGAACAAGCGCAGATGGGTAGCCTCCAAATCCTCAATGCGTTGAATGCCAATTCCACTCCAGCCAAACCACATGATCGGTCCCTCATGTATGTTGAAACGAGCATCAATGGGAATAAAACGCTTGCGTTGGTGGATACGAGCGCTTCCCATAACTTCATTAAGAAGGAAGAGGCCAAACGGCTAGGCCTCCAAGTAGACCAAGAGCGCGGATGGTTGAAGACAGTAAACTCCGAGGCAAGACCGTTTCTAGGAGTAGCGCGCCAAGTGGAGACACGTCCAGGCACTTGGAGCGGCAAGGTAAACTTCTCCGTTGTCCCCTTAGATGATTTCAATGTTGTTTTAGGGATGGAGTTCCTTCGCCAATGCAATGTAGTGCCACTTCCTCGACTCAACACCATTTGCATCCTCGAGGGAGGACCGTGCATGGTGCCTACTATGGCGAAGCCATCTTCCCATCCCAATCTTCTCTCCGCCATGCAACTTTGTAAAGGTGTGAAACATGGGGAAGAAACTTATTTGGCAACAATACGGGAGATGGATGAAGAGGGGGACACTTTGGGAGAGTATGTTCCACAAGAGGTTGTGGAGGTCCTTGAAGAGTTCAAGGATGTGATGCCTCCGGAGTTACCTAAGAGACTCCCACCTAGGAGGGAGGTGGATCATCGAATTGATCTACAACCAAGGGCGCAACCACCCGCCAAGGTACCATATCGAATGTCGCCACCCGAGTTGGAGGAACTGCGGCGTCAACTGAAGGAGTTATTGGACGCTGGGTACATTAGACCATCCAAAGCGCCGTATGGAGCACCGGTGTTGTTTCAACGGAAGCACGATGGATCGCTTCGATTATGCATCGACTATCGAGCACTCAATAAGGTAACAATAAAAAACAAATACCCCATTCCTTTGATTCCAGATTTATTTGATCAATTAGGGCACGCTAGATACTTCTCCAAGTTAGACTTGAGGTCCGGATATTATCAAGTGCGGATTGCGGAAGGTGATGAGCCAAAGACTACATGTGTAACACGCTATGGCGCATACGAGTTTCTCGTCATGCCTTTTGGCCTCACCAACGCACCAGCAACGTTTTACACTCTCATGAATCGAATCTTCCATCCATACTTGGATCATTCGTGGTAGTGTATTTGGATGATATAGTTGTATATAGCAGCACGCTTGAAGAACATGTGCAACACCTTCGGACAGTTTTTCAATTGTTACGAGAAAATGAACTCTATGTCAAGAGGGAGAAGTGCTCATTCGCCAAATGCGAGGTGGACTTCCTTGGTCATAGAATACGAGATGACAAACTTATCATGGACCAAGGAAAGGTGCGTGCCATCGTAGAATGGGAGCCGCCTACGAAAGTTTTCGAGTTGAGATCTTTCCTTGGATTGGTGAATTACTATAGGCGATTCATTCCGGGGTATTCAGCAAAAGCGTCTCCTCTCACTGACTTATTGAACAAAAATCGAAGTTGGGAGTGGACGGATGAGTGCTAACAAGCGTTCGAAGCACTAAAGGATGCGGTGATACAAGAACCTATCCTTGCGCTTCCGGATTATGATGTGCCATTCGAGGTACATACGGATGCCTCTGACTTTGCCATTGGTGGCATGTTGATGCAAAATGGGCATCCAATTGCTTTTGAGAGTCGAAAGCTAAACGACACAGAACGGCGCTACACAGTGCAAGAAAAAGAAATGACCGCCATCATCCACTGCTTGATCACTTGGAGACATTACTTACTGGGATCCAAGTTTATGATAAAGATGAACAATGTGGCTACAAGTTATTTTCAAAGCCAAAAGAAACTAAGTCTAAAGCAAGCAAGGTGGCAAGACTTCTTGACAGAATTCGACTACATCTTGGAGTACAAACCAGGACGAGCCAACGTCGTGGCGGATGCGCTAAGTAGGAAGGCCGAGTTAGCTGCTCTAAGCAAGATCCAAAAAGAGGATCTTGGCCTCGTCAAGCAAGGTATGTCCCATGACCCTTTGGCTCAACAGTTAATTTCCTTAGCACGTGAAGGGAAAACCAAAAGGTTTTGGGAGGAAGGTGGCCTTCTCTACACAAAGGGACGCAGAATCTATGTTCCTAGATGGGGAAACTTGAGAAGAAACCTCATCAAAGAATGCCACGACACGCGATGGGCTGGTCACCCGGGACAAAGGCGCTCACGGGCATTACTTGAGGCGGTGTACTATTGGCCTCAAATGCGTGACGACATCGAGCAGTTTGTGAAGACTTGCCTTGTTTGCTAACAAGACAAGATTGAGAACCAAAGTCCTGCAGGATTATTGGAGCCATTACCTACGCCCACACGACCATGGGAAAGTCTCACCATGGATTTCATTGTTGGACTACCTAAATCCGAAGGTTGTGGCACGATCATCGTGGTGGTGGATCGGTTTTCTAAATACGCAACCTTCATCCCAGCTCGCAAGGATTGCATGGCTGAGGAAACCGCCAAGCTATTCTTCAAGAATGTGGTGAAGTACTGGGGGTTGCCTAAGACGATTGTGAGTGATCGAGATCCACGGTTCACTGGGAGGTTTTGGACCGAGCTGTTAAAACTCATGGGATCCACACTTCACTCCTCTACGAGCTTTCACCCACAAACAGATGGGCAAACTGAAAGGGTGAACGCACTCTTAGAGCTATACTTACGGCACTTCGTGAGCGCCAACCAAGAGGATTGGGCTAAGTTACTGGATGTGGCACAGTTCTCATATAACTTGCAGAAAAGTGAGTCTACCAACCGAAGTCCATTCAAATTGGCGACAGGTCAGCAACCTCTCACACCACATACGTTGGAGGCTCGCTACACAGGAAGGAGTCCTTCTGCCTTCAAGGTTGCTAAGAGTTGGCACGAGCAAGCGGATATTGCGAGGGCTTACTTGGATAAGGCAACCAAGAAGATGAAGAAGTGGGCAGACACCAAGCGGCGACGTGTGGAGTACAATGTTGGTGACTTGGTGTTCATCAAGATACTCCCCCAACAACACAAATGGACGAGGTCAGTACACAAGGGACTAGTGCGAAGATACGATGGGCCATTCCCAATCATAAAAAAGGTGGGTCCTGTAGCCTATAAGGTCGAGTTACCTTCAAGACTTAGGCTCCATCCTGTCTTTCATGTGAGCTGTTTAAAACCATTTCATGAAGACAAGGAAGATGCTTCAAGAAATGAGCCTAAGAGGATACCCATTGGAACTACCGTCTCCTACGACAAGGAGGTTGATCACATCATGGCTGAAAGAGTACTACGACGACAAGGCTATCCTCAAAGTCATGAGTATTTGGTGAGATGGAAGGGACTCCCCGATACAGAGGTAAGTTGGGAACCAGAAAAGTCCTTGTGGCAATTCAATGACAAGATACGTGAGTTTCGTGAAGACGCGACGAGGGCGTCGCGAGCTTAGGTGGGGGAGGATGTCACGCCCCGCACGCATGCGCCCGAAAATTGCTCAGATGACCCCCAAGGAGTTAGAATTTGGGGTAA
>SNVD02000667.1:0-13833 GCA_013180625.2 Boswellia sacra | reverse complement strand
TAGAGAATTGGATAACAACTTCTTGCACAATCAACTTACAAAAACCATATCAGGCGCTTTGAAATCACCCTCAACCAATTCAGATTCAGTTACACATGTTCAAAAACGTGATAAATACAATACAACATACAAATTTTCCAGAAAATGAAAGGGAAGGGAAAAACTTAACAATTCTGATGTAAATCTCTTTGAATTATAGTTCTTCCTCTTTCCAAGCTTTCTTTCTCCTTCAAGAACTCCAGGAAATTAAAGAAATCCAGAGCTGCAGCCTCTACCACATTCTCCCCTCTTCAAGTTATGAAAATAAAACCCTAAAATGTGTTTATATACTCTGCTACAGTGACTTGCTACAGTGCCCCCGTATTATACATGCTACAGTGACTTGTGGAATTATATTTCTATACATCTCACACTGTTTTGATTAGAACTTTTGGTACACTGAATGGATTTATAAACCGTAAATTTCTCCAGAAAATAGACCTCGAGAGCTTTCCAACGGTATATAACATGTCGTCGGGTTCATTGTATATCAATACAATTAAATCCGAGAAGATCACTGACTAGCAGAGGTGAAAATGAAGGTTTTACTTCATTTTTGTGCAAGTTGCTCCAAAACTCCTACAAACATCAAAACCACACAAAAACAAAAAAAATACCAAGGAATATAGCAAAGAAACATGGACAAATTGATATGAAAGTAATACATAAATAGACACCTATCAGTGAGCCTCAAACAATTTGAAGTAATTGACTTCAGGACAAAGACACTTGTGCATTATGAATGCATTGAACACGGACCATGTAGAAATTATCTATTTGGTGGAAATATGGTGACTGAATGTGAATTTCTACGCCCAAGCACTAAAGGCATTCCGACCTTAATCCTGAGTAGGTAGTGTATCTCTAGTATACAAGCTATGGTCTTTGACTAGAATAAAAAGTGAGATCTAAATGAGTAAGACAATATCTTGGCTAGTTGGGATTGTAAGATCTATATGTTAGTAGACACTATACCATAGATGTGTAATTCATGACTCCAAAAGGATTGTAGGGCACCACCTTGATGATTTTACGAGGTTTTAAATGATAAAATCTTGATCAAGTGTTTAATGAAGGTTGTTCATTAAGCTAGGATCTATTATAATATATCTGACTCATTTAAATGGCGTAAAACTAGTAGCAAGGGCTCAACGTGTAATTATAGGGGTAAATAGTAAATTATACCTAACTACAATTATTGGTATTCCGTGAATGGTAGTTATATAAACTTATTGCTCAATGGATAGGGCTTAAAGAAATAATTTAATCATCTTAAATTACTAAGCTTTTTATAAAGAGTATTTAATTAAAGAGTGCAACTTTGAGCCTATAATAGAATGAGCTAAAGTTAATAGGTGGAGCTCACTATAATTATGAGATAATAAGGTATTGGGTCAAACTTATTAGAATTCGTAATTAAATATATCCATTTAGGTCCCTTGGGTAGCTAACTAACAAATTGCTTAAACAGGGCTTGAACTTTGAGAAATTAATTATTTAATTAATTGGGTTTAGTGGAGAATAAAGCCTAGGTATTAAATTAAATAAATAATTATCGGACTAGTTAATTGGGCCAATTATTCAATTAATGAGATTAATTAATTAATTGGGTTAATTAAGAGTTAATTAATTAAGGCCTACGTTGGGTTTGGACCCAAATAGCCTCAAAGCCCAATTAGGCTTATATGTGATGTAATCCTAATTACACTAGGCTTATACGTGATATAATCCTGATTAAACTAGGTTTATTGATTATAATTAAAAAAAGGAATGAGGGAATATATATAAGATATGTTTAGCGCTTCACGTTTTCATGGTTAAGGCCTCCAAAAAGCCAAAAACGTGAAAGATATACAACCTTACCCTGAGCAAAACGAATTTAGCCTTAGGGGCATGTCGAAGTGACATTTTAACTTCTAAGGCTCCTTTTAACCTTCATCTTGTGTTCTTAGATCTTGTTCAGTGCAGATAAGTGCCTACCCATCTTGTTAGGGTAGTTTGCAGACATACTCAGGAAACTTACATGGAAGAAAGCTATACCAAAACTTTGAAGCCTGTAGTCATAAGATCCTGGTCCCGAAGGCTATTCTGCAATATTGAAGTGTTCAAATTTGTCTCCGGGTTCTTACAAAGACTTGGTATTTTTTTTTTTTGTATTTTGGTGTTGTTGATAATGGGTGGAGTCACATTACTTGGTGAGGGATCCATTTTGGTGAATTGGGAGTTATGTTTGTATTTTAGGAGTGTTGAATTGATTTGATAATAGAGCTATTGATTCATTGTGGTCATGAGGCTGAATGGAAAATGGGTGAATCACATTGCTGGTCAAGGATCCATTTTCCAAAAAAAGGCCCAATATGGTGGCATGTCACACTTTGGAGGACAATTTGTTTTGATTTGATGTGATAGAGATGTTGACAAGGATGGGCAAAGGATGAATGGACTCATAATTGGTGGTGAGGGATTGCCCTTTGGATGAAGCCTGATGTCAATGGATATTGGAAGTGTTAATTTAGCTTTATATTCTTGCGAACTTTATTTACGTTATGCATTTGTTTTTATGCATTACATGGATATATGGTTGTAATCCTCCTCCTCTTCCCCCATGTTTGAAGGAAAATGTACTCTATTATCTTCCCTCATTTCTATGGATGTATATAAACTATCTCAGCTTACATGATAATAAAATGATAAAATTGGTTGTATGCATTAAATGGAATTAGGATCAAGATGAATAATTATTAGTGAATTAAGACTCTGAACTCGATAGACCCTAGTGGAGGCCGAACTACGTCCAGGCAGATCGAATATTTGTACCTAACTTCCCGAACCCATCTTTGAAGGAGTGAAGGCAGTTTAGGACTTAAAGTAAGAATCGGATTGTCATCACTCACTTTTCCCATGGTTATTCCTATATGGCGACTCCATGATCTTCGAGCTTGTCTTTGTGACTTGTCCTAATTTGTCCCCAAGTTCCCAAAGGACTTAGAAAGCAATGCCAAGTCTCAGGCATTTGGAGTGGGATGGAAGTCCCACTCATAGCAAGTTTGTTGAGCCGAGCCTGGCCTGGCTTGGCCTGGCCTGCTAAGCATACAAGCAAGGTTTAGCTTGCTACAGCCCACTTATTTAAAAAAAATAATATTTTTTTACATGAAAAAAACTTTATTAATAATGAAATAACTTTTTGTTTAAATTATTGTCAATGTTATCTCTTAAACTATATGCAATTTTTTTGAAACTTCTATTAATAATATAATAAAGCATTTTGTTACAAAATTATTGTCAATTATTGTCTCTTAAGTTATTTCCAATTGTAGTCTAAAATTTTTTATTAATAATATAAAGTATTTTTTAAAATTATTCTTAAGTGTTGTCTTTTAGATTACTGTCAATTTATTTAAATTTAAATTAATAATAAAATTAGTTTTTAAATTATGTAAAAAAATTGAAAAAATATAAAACCAGAAATTATATAAATAAATAAATAAAGAGGTGGCTCGACTTGCATGGGTTGACCTGGCTTGGCCTGGACAAGCCAATAGGCTACCTGGCCTAGCTTGCCTTTTGGCTAGGTCTAGGCTGACTTTTTTGTGCACCAAGCCTGGCCTAGACTGGTCTGGCCTGTGAAGCCCACAAAAATTAGGCCTGCCTTATCCGACCCAACCTTTTGCCATTTCTAGGTTAGACCACTACCTTCTCTATGTTGTTGGATTGGTTGAATTAGGGTGGGCACTTTGAACTGAACCTAATCGGCCCGAACCGATCTGATTGGGTTGTTTTGGGTTTGATCGTGTATATTGATTAGGAAATACTGGATTAGGTTAAAAATGTACAAAAAAATGTACAACCCGACAATTATCAGGTTAAATCAGGTTGTATAGGCAAACCCTATTAAGACCCGACCTGACAATATAATATTAAAGTAAATAAATTTATACATATGGCAGCCTTACAATGGATAGTTTCATTTTATTAGCATACACCCACACACATGGAATAAATAATATATAAACTTTACTAATTGAAGAAGCCCTAGCCACACTCTTAAACACTCATTTGGCCTTCCTTGTTTTCTCTCAAATACTCTACTACTCCGCCGTAGCTGCAGCTCAACCAAACAACCTCCAGTCAGCTTTGGTTTTCCTTGCTTCTTTTCTTTTTTCTTTGCAAAAACATATCACAACATTATTTTAACTCTAAAAACCCTAGCCATCTTTTCTATAGGCTTTCAAATCTGTCCTCATCGCTTCAACTCTTCATTATGCTACCATCTCCTTTTATTACTCTCAACATTATTCTACCACTCAACAAACCATCAACCTCCACCAGAGATAGCAATGAATGTCGATTTAGAAGCGAACAATCTAACTGTTTGAGTGCAGCTGCCAACTATCAAGAGCAATGGCTAATAGCTTTGTCTCCTACAACCCAATGATGAGCATATTCTAGTGCTAAACAACCAACCATCAACAATAATTTTTATTGGAATCTAAAATTAAAAAAAAAAAACTCTATCATACTTGAAAAATGTATGTTATTCTTCATTTACTGGAGAACAAATTATGACATTGCTTAGGTTAGAAATGGTTTTTTTGACTTTTGTTGGCCTCTTGAATTTGAATTAGAGATGGATTATGTGAACTAAAGAAAAAAATGAAAGATTATAAAAGTGAGAAATGGGAAACTCGATTAACCCGATGTGACCCGAACTGAACCGAACCAACCCAAACATGTATAGCATACAAAATACCCGTATCGGGTAGTTTTTGTAAAACCCAATCTATTATCAGGTTGTTTTAGGTTTAGTCAAACTGATGCATTCGAAACTAGCAAGTATACTAGTCGCACAAGTAATAAAGTGATGAGTAAGATATCGTTCCCACGAGGATTGATTCTAATTGAATTTGTTATTTTCCAGCAACAATAAATTAAATAAGGGGGGTTTTGTTGAATGATTAACTAAATGAACTAAGAATGCAAATGAAGAATAACAAAACAGAAAGTTAATTTGAGTGAAAAATCAATGAGAGAAACCTGGTTAAGGGATCCTTCTCACCACAAGATATGGATTTGCGAATTAATCATAGAATTGTCATCCAATTACACCATTGAAATTATCAACCGTAGATAACAACAAGCTCTGTTATCCCAATCTTTCCTTACTTTGTTGTTAAATAAAACAGGCTCTTTATTTAATCTCTATCCATTAAACAACCTAGAACAAGCTCTCTAAATTTAATTCAATGGATGCATTACGATAAGAAAGATAGGTTGATCTAAGCAATAAACACACAAGCTCGGATTATTTAACTTAGGTTGTATTCTCCAATTGCAATCTCTGATCACAATTTTGCTACTAAGGATTAGAAATTCAAGACAATTACGGATCAAGATTTCTAGTCTAGCAATAGACAACAACCAGATTATATTCAGTTGGCCATTCGAAATACAATCCAGCAAGCAATCATAAGCATTAGATATAGGAAAATACAAGCAACTTCAATTAGAGAATTGGATAACAACTTCTTGCACAATCAACTTACAAAAACCATATCAAGGGGCTTTGAAATCACCCTCAACCAATTCAGATTCAGTTACACATGTTTAAGAACGTGGTAAATACAATACAACATGGAGACATTCCAGAAAATGAAAGGGAAGGGAAAAACTTAGCAAATTTGATGTAATTCTCTTTGGATTGTAGTTCTTCCTCTTTCCAAGCTTCCTTTCTCCTTCAAGAACTCCAAGAGATGAAAGAATTCCAGAGCTGCAGCCTCCACCACGTTCTCCCCTCTTCAAGTTATCAAAATAAAACCCTAAAATGTGTTTAAATACTCTGCTACAGTGACTTGCTACAGTGCCCCGTATTATACATGCTACAGTGACTTGTGGAATTATATTTCTATACATCTCACACTATTTTGATTAGAACTTTTGGTACACTGAATGGATTTATAAACCGTAAATTTCTCCAGAAAATAGACTTCGAGAGCTTTCCAACGGTATATAACATGTCATCGGGTTCATTGTATATCAATACAATTAAATCCGAGAAGATCACTGACTAGCAGAGGTGAAAATGAAGGGTTTTACTCCATTTTTGTGCAAGTTGCTCCAAAACTCCTACAAACATCAAAACCACACAAAAACATAAAAATACCAAGGAATATAGCAAAGAAACATGGACGAATTGATATAAAAGTAATACATAAATAGACACCTATCAAATTCCCCCACACTTAGACTTTGCTAGTCCTCGAGCAACTAAAATGATACGAAACAAAACTAAACCGAAACAGAACCAAAGAAAAATTAAAACACACAAATGCTTCAACTTGCAAATAGGCCTCAAAGATTGTACTTAATTATAACCCAAGGAAAACTTCAAAATAATGCACTTGATCAAGAATTTCATCTCAAAGATTAGTTTCGCTTCACTTCAATTCCTCAAGTGTGTGTGTGTAGAGCCATTCTCACCTAATCACTTGTAACCCGGATGAGTTTATGCATAAAAATGAATCATATTTAATATTGAAGATGTGTGTATAAATGAACTCCATAGGCCTGCTTTTCAAGTCACTCTCCACTAATGTAGACATGCACAACACTAAGGATCAAGTAGGACTTTATTAAGCTTGTAACGTTTGGCTTGGGTGAAGGTATGATCAAGGATAATAATTTGGCTCAAATCACCCACAAACACATAAATCATTCAAGATTATGTAGAGCTCACCCCTATAACACAACTTTATTTTAATTCACCAGGTTACTCCCCCAAACTTTTTTAGAACACTCAATCTTCTTTTTTTTTTCTCTTCCCTTCTTCTTCTTTTTTTTTTTTGTAGAAAACAAAAAAAACTACACCCCCACACTTTGTTGTTTCATTCTTTTTAAGAACACCCAAGGGTATAGAACTCTTTTTCTTTTCTTTTTCTTTTTAACTACAATTCCACTCCCCCACACTTAAACAATACATTGTCCTCAATGTTTAAGTACGTGGAAGATAATTACAGATTTTTTTCTCTTTTTTTTTTTTTACAAACATAATAAAACTCACTTGCATTGCTCATGGCACAATCCAACCTCCTCTAACTTCCCAAAACCAGAACATAGCTCAAAATGTAATTGCGAATGATTTACATGCTCATAGGTAAGGGATAAACTGTTTGGAACAAATTCAATTAAGGTTAAGAAATCTTTTAGTGAGTTAACAAAGAAAAAGGTTTACAGAGGCTCAAAGGGGTAACTAGGGATCAATTTTAGTCAAGGTTGGCTCTTAAGGCTCAAACGGTTCAAAGATGGCCTAAATCATTTCCCTAATGTTGCACAGTCTAGGATTTCGCCTCGAGTGACCATCAAACAAGTTCTAGAATTCATTGAAATCTGAAGAAACACTTAAATTACATAAATTTCTCTAAGTAAATAAATAACTCAGTGATAATAACTCAGTGCTCAATGTTGCGCAAGGAATCAAAAGCAAAGCGAAAACCAATAACATTTCAAGCACACAGATCCATGCATCATTTATCATTTTCCAAGAGTTATTCTTAATTCAATCATTATCTTATCATCGACCCACAAAATGCAAGAAAAGAGGTACGTGGCGTTGTTACACCTGAGTCAAGATTGTATATTTCAACAATCCTTAGGACCAGTAGCCCGCAGACTTAAGGTTTCCAGCCTATATACCTTTATTATGAAAGAACAAAACAAGATACAAGACACTTCAAACAACATGAAATAAACAAACTACAGATTTATGTCGAGAGAATGCGTTTCAAGGGTTAAAGAAAACCCCATATTCTGCCATTCTCAACTTTTTTCCACAATTTTTTTTAATCGAAACTGATAAAGACAAAAAAACACATAACAACTTCTAAATTACATAAAACTAAACTTACTCATAAAATAACAAAGTCCAACAAGCCAGCAAACAAAAACAAGTCAGTTAGAATGGGTCTAAAAAGTTTAGAAGTTAGCCTCCTTATTCAGCCATTATAGATTAAAGAGATCATAATGCGTTTCAAGAGGACTTAAACTTTTTAAGCCACCACTCTAAAAACCAAGATTAGAAAATATTACCTGGGAGGAAAGAAACAACCTGAAAAATCTCAAAATAAATAACATGAAAAACTTCAAATAAACACAATAAAAAGAAAGCAAACAAAAACGAAGCAAACCAGCAAATAGAGATTACAGATGGAGTGTTAAATCCAGTTTACGCCTCTTATTGCCTTCTCCAAACCAATCAATCCGAGCTGTTGTTGGATCAGGCGAATAGACGAATTCTTGTAGTTTGTCAATTAACTCCCCTGCCGTTGAAGCTGTAACAAGGATTTGCCTCGCTGATGGTGAGATAAAATTTTTTTCTACAGCTTGATCAAGAAAAGACAACAAACCATCAAAAAAATTATTGACATTTAACAAACCAATGGGTTTTTTATGGATGTTTAGCTGTGCCCAAGAGGTGATTTGAAATATCTCCTCTAATGTGCCATAACCACCGGGTAAAGCTATAAATGCATCGGACTTAACAATCATATGTGCAATCCGCTCATGCATGCTAGAGACTTGTAACTCTTCCCCGATTGTGTTGCCTACGATATCTCACACAGCTAATGGTTTAGGGATAATGCCGAGAACTTTACTTCCTCCTAAGGATGCAGCTGTCGACACACACCCCATTAACCCAAGACTACCCCCTCCGTAAATCAAATGAATAACACTCGCAGCTAATGTCCTACCAAGATCAAGAGCTGCTGTTGTAAACTCTCCATCTTTACCAAATTGCGATCCACAAAATACGCATATATTTTGGAATCGCCGAATTGGTGTTTTCTCCATTTCTACAAGTGTTCTAACCTTGTGTAAGACAATGATGCACGTTAGGTAATATGCTTTTCAAGTGTAAGACAGGTTATAATACTGACATTTGAAAATATGGAGAATGGATATATACACACGTAAAACTCTCAAATTTGACACATGGGGACATAATTTCGGTGGGGGTTGCTCGATGCAGATTTATCGCACCGAGATTTGAAAAAATAGATATGCTTTCGGTGGGGTTTGACAAAACCTCCACACTTGTCGCCCACGTGCGCATGAAAAATGGAGATAAACTTTCGGTGGGGTTTGAAAAAACCGTCACACTTGTCTCCCACGTGAAGCATGACAATTAGAGATATACTTTCGATGGGGTTTGACAAAACCGCCACACTTGTCTCCCACGTGAAGCATGAAAAGTAAAGATATACTTTTGGCAGAGGTTGACAAAACCTCTACACTTGTCTTCCACGTGCGCTTATATCATGGGGTAGTCATCTGGTTTGTCAAAAAGAAAACTTGAAATTAAAACAAACAAAATCAACAAACAACAACAACACAAAAACAACATTGATAATCAGATCAAACGAAACAAGAAAAAAAATTGACAACAAAAACACACATTCAAATATACAAGTAGTTGTGATTGTGGCTCACATCTTCCTCGGGTTTTACGTCCAGGAACGGCTGAAACGCCTTCTATGAGTCGGGGATTTGCTTCCCATCCAGTTTTCTTATAAAATGGCAAACAGGGTCGATTTTAGTCAGATTCCCTAGACTATAACACTGCAATTCATCACGAAATTGTGTCATAGATTAAGCAATTCACGCTGAACAAGTCCACAAGAATGTGACTCGAGAGTTAACAAAACATTATCCAGCGACTCATTACTCAAACCATTCTTAATAAATGAAAGTTTATCTTCTCTATTCCTGGACGCAAAACCTAAAGAACGACAAGTCTTGTTACAATTCCATCTAGCACATTTATAACATACTTGTAACCTTTTCGCTCTTCGTCTCTTGGCGTAATAGCTCTTTCCTAGACCAGGCATGTATTTTGTGAGATTAATGTCCGGCTCACCGGACAATCTTACCTTAGCTTCGATAAGCCATCGGATATCCGCACTTTATAAATTTTATACACAGCATTTTAAGGAAGTGAAGGGAAATATTTACGAAGGTTTGACAAAAAGATATCGGCATCCATTGAAGAGGAGAAAAGAAGAGATATTACCGATAATGCAATCGAGTTTGTTTTTCTCCAAGATATGCACGTTTCAAACCTTTGGCGAATGACTTCAACTTCCGTTTGGATGTTTCCACAAGCTGCTGCACAAATGAGCTCAAAGCACAGAGTAATCAAATTAGACAAGAGAAAGGAAAAGAAAAGAGCAGAAACGAAACTAAAGACACATAAAAGAGATAACAACACAATAGCAAAAAAAAGTCAAAAACAAGTAAAAAAATATAAAAAACAAATAAGACAGATGGCAAAGAGAGATAAAACCTGATCAATTTGATGGCCTACGAAAGGAATCTCCTTGAGACACAAAAATCGATCATTATTACCTCATTTTATTTTTCTTTTCTTCTTTTTTTTTTTACTTTTCAAAAACATTGGGTTGCCTCCCAATAAGCGCTTGGTTTAACGTCCTCAGCCCGACGTTGGTTCCATCATCGGAGGGTCCAATCTTTGCTGTGCTTCACTAATGGGCTTGGATCCTTCTTCCAACAAGATAGGGTCCATGCATATGGCTGGGCCTTGGATGTTAGCAATCGTCCACCCAATAGCTATTTTGTGGTCTGTAAGTATTCGGACGAGTTTCTCTTCTTGTATTCGTGCAAGGCCCATTTCTCTTATAATTGGCAAAGGATCATTCTCACTCAAGAATCCATGCCTCAAATGATCTGGAAGAAGCTTAAGCTCTAAGGCAGGGGCTGTCATCACAGAAGGAAGAATTTTCTCATTAGATAAAGGAAATTGAATGTATGAAACATCATACCTATTTGTGGTTATTGCTATGGTCTCATGTAAGCTTGCCACAACTTCCTCCATTTCTTTGGACACTCGTATCAAAATTTCTGACTCCTTAGAATTTTCTGTCCCTATGTGATCATTAATAGCTATATCCAATCCATTCTTGCGAGTTAACTCAAAACATTGTTGTGGCAGAGAATCAACAACGTCAACTGCAAAAACAGAATGTAAGTCACTAGAGTACCTCATTGCATCAAAGATATTGAAACATATCACCTTGCCATCAAACTCTATGATGAGAGTGCCATCATGTACATCAATCTTGGTTCTCACAGTTTTCGAGAATGGTCTCCCTAAAAGAATCGGTGTTGGATTAGGAGATGTCACATCCTCTATTTCAAGAACATAAGAGTCTGCTGGGAAAACCAATTGATTCACCTGCACAAGCACATCTTCCACAACTCTTTTGGTATATGCATTAAAACGATCAACAATTTGAATGGTAATACCAATTTTCGCAAAAGGTCCAAGATTTAAAGAAGCATAAATAGAATATGGCATGGTGAATGTACCTGGATCTTTGCACTTTGGAGGAATTTTCTTTTGCACTACAGCTGAAACATCTTCCCCCACACTTACTTTCTCATTTCTTTTTAACTTTCTTTTGCTGGTGCATAACTCATTGAAACATTTTGTATAATGAGGTACTTGTTCGATAGCATCCAAAAGTGGTATACTCACCTCGATTTTGCGAAAAGTTTCTAGGATTTTCTGTTCTTGTTCCTCCTTCTTCGATTTTACAAATCTACTAGGAAAAGGTGGAGGAGAAACATATGAAAGAATGGGGGTTATAGGATTTACCTGAGAAGTCAGTGTTTTGTTCATGGTGGAAGTGGTGTCATCTCCTTCATCAGTTTGTGATTTCTTTGGCAGGACATCTAATTGCTCTTCATTTTGCAAAGTTACGCACAAGAATTCTCTCTTGGATTGATCATCGTTTGACAAGATAATTCTTCTGAGCCTTGGCCCTCGAATTTGCTCATGCTAGTGGCCAATTGTCCCATTTGATTTGCCAGGTTTTGGATACTTGCCCCATTTTCCTGCTGGAATTGCATTGTGTTAGTGGCAAGTGCATTAACAATGTCCTGGAGAGACATACCTGAGTTTTGCGAAGCTGGTTGCGGTGCTGGATGTGGCATTGGTGGTGTTTGCATTTGAAATGGTTGCTGCACTCTAGGTTGATTGAAACTTTGTGGCCGATTTGGTATCACATTTGGAGTGATTGGTTGATGATTCCAGTAACGGAAATTATGTTGATCTTCCCATCCAGCATTGTAAGTGCTAGAGAAAGGATCATACCATTGCCTCGTTTGTCCTGGAAATCCACCCATGGCATTTGATTGTTCCATATATTCTTCTTGTAAAGTTGGATACATGTCGATTGGATGCTCCATCGTAGAATAATTCCACATTCATAAGATTTTTGTATATGTCCTACAGCCATGTTTTCCATAAGAGAAGTTAGCTAAGAAAGTTGTTGTTCAATGTTCGGAGTGTTTACCTCATTTATTCTCCATGGTAGTTGGGGCTCAAATCCGCCACTGAATTGATGGAAGTTTACTGCCATGTCGTATAAACACAAATAATAAAAAAAAACAAACAAAAATATGAATCAACAATGAAAACAAAATAACAAATCGATTAGAAAATCAATCCCGGGCAACGACGCCAAAAACTTGATGCGTTCGAAACTAGCAAGTATACTAGTCGCACAAGTAATAAAGTGATGAGTAAGATATCGTTCCCGCGAGGATTGATTCTAATTGAATTTGTTATTTTCCAGCAACAATAAATTAAATAAGGGAGGTTTTGTTGAATGATTAACTAAATGAACTAAGAATGCAAATGAAGAATAACAAAACAGAAAGTTAATTTGAGTGAAAAATCAATGAGAGAAATTTGGTTAAGGGATCCTTCTCTACCACAAGATATGGATTGCGAATTAATCATAGAATTGTCATCCAATTACACCATTGAAATTATCAACCGTAGATAACAACAAGCTCTGTTATCCCAATCTTTCCTTACTTTTTTGTTAAATAAAACAAGCTCTTTATTTAATCTCTATCCATTAAACAACCTAGAACAAGCTCTCTGAGTTTAATTCAATGGATGCATTATGATAAGAAAGATAGGTTGATTAAGCAATAAACACACAAGCTCGGATTATTTAACTTAGGTTATATTCTCCAATTGTAATCTCTGATCACAATTTTGCTACTAAGTATTAGAAATTCAAGACAATTACGGATCAAGATTTCTAGTCTAGCAATAGACAATATCCAGATTATATTCAGTTGGCCACCCAAATACAATCCAGCAAGCAATCATAAGCATTAAACAAGGGAAAATACAAGCAACTTCAATTAGAGAATTGGATAACAACTTCTTGCACAATCAACTTACAAAAACCATATCAGGGGGCTTTGAAATCACCCTCAACCAATTCAGATTCAGTTACACATGTTTAAGAACGTGGTAAATACAATACAACATGGAGACATTCCAGAAAATGAAAAGGAAGGGAAAAAACTTAGCAAATTTGATATAATTCTCTTTGGATTGTAGTTCTTCCTCTTTCCAAGCTTCCTTTCTCCTTCAAGAACTCCAAGAGATGAAAGAATTCCAGAGATGCAGCCTCCTCCACGTTCTCCCCTCTTCAAGTTATCAAAATAAAACCCTAAAATGTGTTTAAATACTCTGCTACAGTGAATTGCTGTAGTGCCCCGTATTATACATGCTACAGTGACTTGTGGAATTATATTTCTATACATCTCACACTGTTTTGATTAGAACTTTTGATACACTGAATGGATTTATAAACCGTAAATTTCTCCAGAAAATAGACTTCGAGAGCTTTCCAACGGTATATACTATGTCGTCGGGTTCATTGTATATCAATACAATTAAATCCGAGAAGATCACTG
>SNVD02000666.1:0-13667 GCA_013180625.2 Boswellia sacra | reverse complement strand
TCCTACACTTCGTTCTATTTTATCTTAGGGGTTGAGGTTGCTATAGGCTGGGCCATTGTCTGGCCCTTATCGACCAAACCCACTATAAGTTAGTTCCTACCTTATGAATTGTGTTTGTTATAAGCAAGGTTTTAACCTCGCGGTTCAGGTTTTAGGTGTTAGACCTACCTTATACAAGAGTACGGTTCTACCTTTGTGTTCTAAGGGTAAAAATTGCTTAAATGGTATACGCTTACCCTTTTTACTTTAAGGGTCAAGCATACCCAAGGAGTAGGGGCTTACCCTTTCTATTTTGTTAGGGTTAAGCATGCTTGAGGAGTAGAGGCTCACCCTTTATGTTTTATTGGGGTCAAGCATGCTTCAGAAGCAGAGGCTTATGCTTTTTATTCCATCTGGATCAAGCATGCCTAAGGAGCAAAGGCTTACCCTTTTTGTTTTTAAGGGTAAAACTGCCCTATACAAGAGCACGATCCTTACCTCATCTATTCTCAATGGCAAGACCGTCCTATATAAGAGCATGATTCTTACCCTTCCTACTCTTCAAGAGTAAGACTGCTTTTTCTTGTGGATCAGGCTTGTCCGATTGTGAACGGGGCTTTCATCTTCCTAAAGCATTTGCAATCATAACACTATGTCAAAGCCTCTTTTGAGCCTCAAGGGAACACAAATGAGCCATGGGCATATTTGGAGAGATAGAGTCCACCTAGTTTTTCAATTGGGAATGAATGGGGGCAATCTAATCCCTTGCTTCAGGACCTAAACTGCCCTCATCCCTTCAAAGATAGGTTTGAAAACTTAGGTATGAGTCATTCGACCCACTCGGATCAAGATCTAGCCTCTACTAGGGTACAACAAATTAAAATACCTCATATTTACATACAATCCACTTAAGTTGTTAATTTTACACACATTTCCATTTCTGTCTTTATTAAGCATGTAAGGTGATTATTAAATCAAATAGCAGTTGTATATTCATACAAAGAAAGATGGAGGAAAATTGAATTACATTTCCTTCAAACATGAGGGATCAGGGAATAGGATTAAATTGCTTTGTTCTTCAACAAATAGAATAAATTCTATTTCTAACACTTTATATATTCATTCATACAAAACATAGCATATTCATGTAGATTATGAATTTACCATAGACATTCAAGTCGAGACTTGATAGATAATGAATTTTCCATCATCATACGTGAGTCTATTCAATGTCTATAAAGCCTCTTTCATGCATATTCATACATTCAAGTATTCATTCTAAGTAATGGTCCCTCACCATCAATGTGAGCCCACCACTACTTCATGGCATCATACAATCATTCAAGTATACTTCTAAACATGGTATATTCATACATTCATTCATATAAATCAATCAAAATTCAAAGCCATAATCTAGAATCATGGCATTCTAGCCTAGATTTGATAGTTCTATCGTAGCATTCTATCTATTGCTACTCTAGCATAACTCATATTAATGTATAATATTATGGCATTTCTAGCCTAATCATAGTTATCATGACATAGTCTAGCCTAGCCTAATTCAGGCAATTAGCATCAATCAAAGCTATTCTAGCTCAATCAAAGCATTCGAAGAGGCAATATGGTAATTCTTACCTATTGTATGCTATTTCCTAGCATACTTCACAGGTAATTATAAGTTCTTCTAGAATGATTCTAATCATTTGCTCCTAAGCATGATTCTAAACATTTGCAAAAAAATTAAATTCCTAAACATGCTTCTAATAAAGAAGGGAAAAACAGACTTAGCTCGGCTTGCTTATCCATCTCGCAAAACAAACAAAAGGGTTAAAAATTTATAAAATCTTAAACATGCTTCTAAGTGTAAAATCAAACCCTAAATATGTTTATTCTAAGCAAGAAAATGGGGGTTTTTGGGGGTGAGGGGGTTGAGAGGACTACTCTCAAAACGTACCATTCCGAGTTTAGAGCAATAGAACACCTAAAATCTTTAAACTAGAAAAGACTTCTCAAATTCTCGAGCGCGTTTTCAAAAGGGAGAAGAGATGATTATGTTCAATAATCGATGTGTCCTAAAAAGTGAGTCAAGAGGGGTTTATATAGGTGAGGGTTGGATTTGAAAAAGGAGGTAAAGAAACCAAACAAAAAGGTCAGAATCAAAATTTTTCAAAATTAAGGGACCAACAGCCGGGCGACTATCACTCAACAATCGGGTGGTTGTCTGACCGCCAGACGGCTATTCACCCTTTGGCCCTTCCTACTTTGGAACTTTGCAGTGCAGTTCTTTTCAACCTTCATCTATTCAATCCTACATAACTTTTAAAGTTCAACTTTGATTCGTGATCTATGAATTTCTTTGAAAACTAGACATCCGTAGCTTCGCAATGGTATATGACTCACTATCAGATTCCTCCTGGATTATTTTATGTGATTTTTTTAAAGTCACATGTTTAATACCTTTCATTGATTCCCTCTCACCTTTCCTTTCTTGGCCTCCAAGGGCATTTTTATCATTTTCATTGCTCGACATTCTTCTTCATTTTCTTATCGAGCCTAAAAAATTAAATGTCTATAGCTTACCTCCTACTTCGAAGAAGTTTATGAGACACAAAAATCAACAAAGTACTATCGCTTTGTCTTTCTTTCTTCCATCTTGATATCTTTGCCTTCGTCCTCATTCTATGAAGCTTTTTTGTCATCTTCTTTCTCTCCTTTTGCTCTTACAAGAAGATTTGCCCCTTCAAAGGCTATGTATGCCCATTCAAGGGCTAAAGTGCCTATGCAAGGGCTAATGTACCTATTCTAGGGCTGAAGTGCCCATCTAAGGGCGAAGGTTTGCCATTTAAGGGCTAAGGTTCCCATTCAAGGGTTGAAAGCATCCTTATGATGCTATGACAAAACACTTCTTAATGCACCTATTTCTTAGGGTTTCTAATACTCATATGTGCACCCACTTCTTAGAGTTTTCAATACTCTTCATTGCACCTCTTCGTAGGGCTTATGTCTATTGTAAGGGCTTAAAACACTTTTAAGTGCACTAACTTTTTAGGATTTTTAACACTTTTCAGTATGCCTCTTCTTATAGCTTGTGCCTATTCTAAGGGCTTACAACACTCTTAAGTGTATCTATTTCTTAGGGTTTCTTTCTAATACATGCCTATCGAAAAAATTTCTATCATGCACTGCTTCGCAGTCTTTAGACCTTATATCCTTCATGCCTTCAGCTTCATTCTTTGTTTAATCTCTTCAGACTCTGCATTCATTAGGTTTCATGTCCTTTCTTCTAACTATTCTTCATCCTTATTTGATCTTCTTCAGTCTTTGCATTCTTTGGTTTCATGCTCTTCTTTAGAGCATTCTTCATGCTTCTTTAATCTTCTTCAGTGATTCTTGATTCCCTCTAGTCTGCTACGAAAATTCTAGATTTGTCAAGTTCTAACATGCTTTATGCTCGACTTCTCTTTGCATTCATCATGCTCTTCACTAGGGAGTTCCCTATCATGTTATTGATTATCTGATTTACTGGGCATCTTTCCATTATTCTTACAAATTCCTATAAAACATCAAACATCTTTTGATGATGTAAAATCAATTCAAATTTGACCTTGTTCAATGTGTTCCTCAACAAACTACTTTCTTGCATCTGGAGGAATTCTTCCATACAATTCTGGTAAAAAAATTATGTCGATTGGTGTTACTCTTCTTTCCTTGTGAATTGCTAAACTATTGCCATGGTCAGGTGCTTGTCATCGGTTTTCTTAAAAAATTTCTTCGGTGTCTTAGGGTCAATGTAGAGTCTTTCTTTTTCTCTTCTTTTCTCTTTTTCTCTCTCTTTTTTTCTTTTTCTTTCTCTTTTCTATCTCTTTTCTATCTCTTGTTTTTTCCTTCTTTCTTCCTTTTTTCTTTTTTCTCCTTTTACCGATCTGCCCCTTATTAAAGGTACAAAACTTGTCGACTGTCAAATAGTCACCTAACTATCTGACTTTTGCCAAAAGGTTAGTCAATAGTTGCTTAGCGATTTGACCACTGGGCGGTAGTTAAGAGCTTGTATAAAGCCCATCGTCCTCTCGTCACTTCATTCACGCATAACTTCTTCATTCTTTATTCGATTCACTTCTAATTTTCTCCCACGTGCTCGTCTCAACTTCCTCTTTCTAATGGCAAGTCATTTAGTCAATCTTGACCTGAATAAGACCAATCCGATCTGGAAATCATCATTGAAGGTCTTTTGAAGGACCAAGAGGTGCTATTATCAATGATGTGGCTTCCCATACGATTAGCCTAATATGTATTCTTCTTCATTCTTTGGTTTCCTATTTTCTAAGAATTTTTTAGACATGTATTCATATAGAGACTTCCATTTTTTGCCTTAGAAGTACCATAAGAGCAAGATGTGTGAGTCTTTTTCTAGAGCCTATAGTTGGTTATTAGAGATAGAAAATAAGGCTGTTAGAAGTAGGATTATTGCTACCAGCTTCTATGAGTTTATCATTTATCTCCACATGCTTCTCGGTACACTGATCATCAAACGTTAGCCACCTTATGTGAGAGGTGGATGAACACGACCTACACATTCCATCTTCTAATTGATGATATGACTATCATGCCTCTTGATATTATCGCTCTGACTGGCCTTCATATGGTGGCGAGGTTATTCCTATTAATGCCTGTATCATAGACTCAAGAGATCAGCAAAACTTGATCCAACAACTTTTTGGGTGTGAGGTAAAGGTAAAAAATAATGTTGCAATTCAGTATGCTCTACTGTATGAGTATTGGAAGAGGAGATCCAACCTAACTCCAGTCAAGGTGGATTAGTACGCATATAGCGTCATTGTGTATCTACTTGGTTCGATGCTCTTTGCTAATGCGTCGAACACCACCTTATTGACTCTTCTTCCTACCTTCCAAAATCTCGACCGAGTGAAGGATTTTGATCAGAGCGGTGCCGCTCTTGACCAGTTGTATTTTGGTTTGGATTGTGCTTCTCGAGGTGTTTCTAGGATTATTGGGTTCGCTCCGCTTCTTGAGGTAACTTCTTTCCTTTGCTCTACCTTTGTGTTTTGTCTGTATGAATTCCATTTATGATTCTGTCTCATTCATGACAGATGTGGGCATATGAGCTAGGAGTTCTATCTTCCCCACTCCTCGCTTGTGAGGACCGTGATTTCATAGAGATGAGGAGGTACACATCGTGCAGAGCTCGAATGAGCTGGACTTCTTTCGTGATTACATTCATATGATGACCTAGGACAAGTTAAAAGATGTTATAGTAAATATTTCATTTACATCATAATCTTACCATACTTCTTTATTCTTCGTAGATTTGTTTTGAATGGTAGGGGCATGAGGAGAACTGGTCGATGGTTATGAGGGTCGCCTCCCCATTTAACTGCTACTGTATTCTTTTACCTTGCATGAACAATATGATGTAGTATTTAGGTGACCGCATGTGGGAATGGTTCAAAGGCCTATCATGTCGTCTGATTCCTTATTCACCACTGGTTTTGATGATAGATTCAGCTAACATGGCCATGGAGCCAGAGGTGTCAAATTACACGATTGAGATTCATTTGAACACGATCGAGTTTCCATTAATGACAACTTCTTTCATCGATTGGGTTCGAGCCACCTTGTTAAATACTAGACCCAGTTGATCTGTTGAAAAGACTCTATATCCTCTTGCTGTGTTTAATAGTACTGGTAGCTTTTCCACTAAATGTGGGAAGAGATCGAGAGCCTCGTCTTCAGGTACTGGTGCATCTGCTTCCCTTTTTGCTACCACTCAGTAGCCGCATCGACATCCAACTCCTTCAGCTACCCCAACTGTGCCAACTGACCATGGGATCGGTGACCTCCAGGCTTATCCCACCAATGTTGTCTACCCATAGGATGCTAGTGGAGAGATCAGCAGTCACGTGATTGTTGAGTATCCGAACATGCCTATTCCCTTTATTCCACAGGATACCACTCTCGTAAGTCTTCTGACTATAGTTTCCTGTCATTCTTCAATAAATATTAATGTAATATGATGTAGGTACCACGATCTTCCATGGAGCAAGTTTTTCGTATGCAAGCTACTTCTCATGGATATGTTTTACAGATGTCACATCAGTATCAAGTAAAGTACCACTCTATGCTTCATGTATGCATGATCTCTACCTTGATAGTTTTTCTAACTATCTGATTCTTTTGCTTAGTTAGACGAGTTGTTAGAAGGTTGCTCATTTGAAGTAGGAGGTTGAGCATCTTCAGGCTTAGGTAGCTATTGACAATGATGGCGATGAGTGAGGACCATGATCACTAGCTTCCTTCATGATTCCTTTTTGTTTATTTTGATTCTATGTATGAACTTTTATGTTTCAATTTTGTATGATCAAGGCAATCATCCAGTGAAAAAATCTCCCATTCTCAGCTTTGTACATTGCTTTTTAAATTATACGTATTTCGATAAATTTATATCCAAATTTGCTCGAATTTTTTTCTACATCATCATTTATTCAATTTTGAATAAAATTACAAAATTTGGAAATTGTGCACTCAAAATCGCTAGTCGATAAGCATCTTGGAAGTCAAAAAACATGCAGTGGGATAAACGAAAAGGCTTTTTACCCTATTGATTGGCGGACAGCTGTCAAACAGTTGAGCGATTATCAAGGACCTACCAACAGCTGACAGATTGTCGGGTAGTCATCGAGGACCAATCGACGGCTGACAAAATGTTGAGCGATAGTTTCCTTTATTTTCTTGCCATTTTTGCTTCCATCCGTGCACTATGTTGCTCCTCCCTTTTGCTTCTCTACACTTTTTCTCTCATTCCTTGAGATTTCTTTCTTGCTTCTCAATGCCTCTTCGCATTACTCAACACATCTACGGCTTCTCTCAAGACCCTCCAGCCTCTCTTTAACCCTCTAAAGGATGATGATTGGAAACTACTCGAATCTGGTGGTCTCTACCATCTGACATTCTTTCGACATGTGAAGCTTGACATCCCTTTTCTTAAGGAATGCACGACCTTCTGGGATCCTCATGATCAGGTCTTTTGCTTCAATGGGCAAGAGCTTTGTCCCCTGTATGAGGAATTCTACTCGGTTGTCATTTGCCTAGTTTTGAGAGCATTGTTATGCTTATTGTCCAGACACCATTGATGTCTGATCTTGTCCATTTCTTTGACTTTTCGATTTCTATTATGGGTATTTACTCCAGAGACGGTAGAGTGACATTATCTTTCATAACGCCTTTACTTGAAGTTATGGATATGACCCCGTCTAGTTGGCTTCGCCCTTTTAAATTTTGCCTTCTTCCACTGTTTCTATTGGTTTTACCGACGATCTTGAGGATCCACATCTTGTGATCATCATTTCTCAGATGGGCCCCGATCTCACAGCAATTCCTTTGATTCTAGTTGAGACATTAATAGAACTGGATCAAGTCAAGATTGATCATAGTCAAAGGTTCAATTTCTTTTATTTAACTTTAAATTTTGCCTGAGGCATCTTCTTAACTTTTCGACTTAAAGGGTTCATTCATTATCATTTCTTTTTTTTTCCTGCTCTAATTTTTGGCTGAACTGACCTTTTTGGGGTTTCAACTCAGCGAGCTTGCCCTAACTTTTGCCTGAGCTGCTCTTTCCAAGTTTTTAACTTAGTAGGTCTTTTCTTTTTCTTTCATGCCCTAACTTTTGCCTATGTTGCCCTTTCAAGTTTTGAACTTAGCAGGCTTGCCTTAATTTTGCCTAAGCTACCTTTTCAGGTTTTCGACTTGGCAAGCTTTTCTTATTTTTCTTTTCTTTTGTTTCTCTTTCTTTAGATTTTGTTACAAGAGAGGCTATCCATTCTAGAACCGCTTGAGGGGAATATTTTTTATTGTAGCCATTAACTTCATATGAGGAGGAGACTTGAGAGATGTTCTTCTCAGATCGACTTGCTTCTAGTCATTCCTGATACTCAGATTCACTAGCACTGTCTGCGGTATAGGTTGGAGCATGTGACAATCCAGACCTATATGGCCTGCATACCTTTAGCAGCTTTCACCTGTAGCTCTTTTTATGATCTTGCTAGATTACATCGGTAGTATGGACTTAAGTAAAGGATTGTGGATTCATCGATTGCATTCGGTCCTGGTAGATTGTTCGCTCGTTATCTAGAGCGTGTGAAGAATTCTTGGCCATTTCGCGCCATCGAAAGGAATCTCTTGCATGATCCTGATTTTGAGATAGATGACCAGTACAAAGATTGGGCGCCCTTCCAAGTTTCCATTCCAGATCCTAATAATCGAGCTAGACGATGCCGTGAGAGATATAACAAGCCTATTCATAGTCTAGCGAAAAGGCAGAGATGATATTGTTCGTTCCATTATTAGTTTAGATGTTAGATGCTTTGCTTTTGTTACTATGCAAAATAATAAGACATTTAAAAGGCATATTTGTTTTCAAACAATTTCATTTCATTAATAAAAGCACAATCTTTTGTTCTTCGAAAAACATTTGCACAGTGAGAAAACTCCTGTCATTAATTAGTCATTTTTTATTTTTTTAATACATGTTGATGGACTCAATGAACTCACTCCCTTCCATGTCTGATAGGATAATGGCTCTACTGGACATAACCTTCATCATAATGAATGGGCCTTCCCAATTGGGCTTGAACTTCCCCCTTAGATCAAACATAACTGGCCTTGCTTGCTTAAGGACCAACTCCCCTTATTTGAATTTCCTTGCCTCTATTCTCTTGTTAAAGGCTCGAGCAAGCCGTTTCTGGTATAGTTGCATATGATATCTTGCCTTCATTCTTTTCTCCTCAATCAAAGCCAATTAGTTTACATCTATTATGAATCCACTCCTCTTTAAGAATTTTTGCTTCCGTTAGAACTCTTGTTGATTTTATTTTTATCTCAATTGGTAGGACCGCTTTTGAACTATACACCAATGAGAAGGGTGTCATGCCTATCGAACTTTCGGGTTTTGTTCTATAACCCTATAACACAAATAGTAGCTTCTCTGCCCAATCTTTGTACATCTGTATCGTCTCGGCCAACATCTTCTTGATGTTTTTATTAGTCGTTTCTACTACTCTATTTGCTTATGGCCTATATAGAGATGAGTTATGGTGTTCAATCCTATATCTCTTAAACAAGGCCTTAGTAACTGCTTGAAAATAGACCCCATTGTTAGTTACGATGTGATGTGGTACTCTAAATCAGCATATGATGTTCTTCTTAATGAACTTTGCTATCTGTTTTGCCCTCAGGTTACTATAGGGCTCAGCTTCTTTCCATTTAGTAAAGTAGTCAACTGCCTCCACCACATATCGATGCCTATTAGAGGCTAACAACCTCATCTCGCTTATAATGTCAATGCCCCATGTAGCAAAAGGCCATAGTGCTATCATCCCTCGTAGCTTTAAAGGCAGTTGGTGAATCAAATTTTCATTGATTTGGCACTGGTGACACCTTTTCACAAATTAGATACAATCTATCTCCATGGTTAGCCAATAAAAGCCTTGCCTCGTTATCTTCTTCGTAAGCATTAGTCCGTTCATGTATGGCCCATATAAACCACTATGGATTTCTTCCATAAGCCTTCTTACTTCTTTCTCAATGGCACATCTCACTTGCATCCCTTTTGGCATTCTCTTGCATATCACTCCTTGATGATAAGTAAATTGTTGAGCTGATCTTTGTAGTACAACCCTGTCTTTCTTGCTGGTCTCATATGGCAGAATCCTCTCTTCCAGGTATTCTTCAAGTCATAGAATCATGGCTTCTCATCCACTTTGACCTCTATTATATGGGGCTCCATATAACAAAGGCCTTATGCTTGTAATGTCACTATTGGTCTCACCAACAACACTCACCCAAACCGATGCCAAAGAGGCTAAAGCGTCAGCCATCTGATTCTCATTTATAGGGAGATGGGTGAAGGTACACTGCTTGAACCTCCCAACCAACCTTCTGATATGCTAAAAGTATGGTTTCAACCTTCATTCTCATAGATCCTAATCTTCGTTGGCTTGAAAGATGACTAGTTTTGAATCTCCCAACACTTTTATTTCATCAATGCCTACCGTAATCAAAACTTCCAACCTAAAGGCATAAACTTCGTACTCAGCCATGTTGTTGGTAACTCTGAACACCAACTTCTTAGTGAATAAAAAGACTTCTTCAGTTGATGATACTATAATAGGTCCTGTTCCAACACCATTGCGATTGACAGCTCCATCAAAGAGCATCCTCCATCCTACTATCGAGATTACCCCCAGGTGTTCATCTGGGAATTCCAACTCCCATGGCTCATCATTAGTGATCGAATTCATGGCCAAAAACTCTGCTACTACTCTTCCTTTCACCACCTTATTAGTGACACACTCAATGTCAAATTTTGACAACTGGACCAACCATCTTACTAGCTTCCCTACCAATGATGGTGCTTCAAAGATAATTCAGCAGATACTTCCTTGAGACAGTCTTAATCTTATAAGACTGAAAATAATGCCTCAACTTCTTCGAAAGCTAGACCGTGGCTAAGCATGTTTTCTCCATGCAGATATACTTTGTCTCTTATGGTAGTAACTTTTTGGTAACATAATAGATGGCATGCTCTACGTCATTCTCATCTTCTTGTGCTAGTATAGCACCGATGGCCTCCAACTCAAAAGCCAAGTAGAGAATCAAATTCTTACCAGGTTTTAGAAGTCTCAAAACTGGTGAATTCTGCATGTACTTCTTGATCTTCTCAAATGCCTTTTGGCACTAGTCATTTAATTTCATCGGTTGATCCTTTAAAAGCCTGAAGATCGATGCACAGACTGTCGTTAATTTGCCAATGAACTGACTGACATATTGAATCTTCCTAAAAAACCCTCAAACTTCCTTTTCGGTCTTAGGTGATGGCATCTCCGTAATCACCTTGACCTTGCGAAGATCTACTTCTATCCTCTTCTTGCCAACTACAAACTCTGACAGCTTCCTTGAGGTGGCTCCAAAGGCATAGTTCTTAGGATTTAGCCGCAACTTGTATTTCTTCACCCTTTCTAGTAATCTATCTAAGCCTTCAAAGTGATCTTCTTCAGTTTCGGATTTCACCACCATGTCATCCACATATACTTCTATCTTCTTGTGTATCATGTCACGAAGCAATTTTGTCGCCATCCGTTGGTAATATGCCCCTGTATTCTTCAATCAGAAGGGTATCACCTTGTAATAGTAGGTGCCCCATTCTATAATGAAGGCCGTTTTCATCTTATCTTCATTCACCATCATTATCTAGTTGTAACTAGAAAACCCATCTATAAATGAAAATATCACATAGGTGGTAGCACTGTCTACTAGCACATCAATGTAAGACAAAAAAAATCATCCTTGGTGAGGCCTTATTTAAGTCTCGATAATCGACACACATTTTGACCCTTCTATCCTTCTTCGGCACTGGCACGATATTGGCTAACCATTTTGGGTAATTCACCACTTCTAAAAATTTGGCTTCAATTTGCTTGGAAACTTCTTCTTTGATTTTCTGAGGCCATTCCAGTCTCTACCTTCTCAACTTTTGCTTAGCTGGGCTTTATGTACAGATAGGTTGGAATTGTATACTTAGCTATGCTTCTCTCAATTCCAGGCATGTCATCATAGGACCAAGCAAAGACTTCTTCATATTTTTTCAGCAATTTTTCAAATCTCTCTTTCTCTCTCTCTTCATGAGTTGTATCAAGTGTAATACATATGTTCTTAGGTTTTTCGATTGTACCAAGATTAATGTCATGAATTTGTATGGTATGGATGTCAAATATTTTAGTGAAATGCAAATTATGATGCATAAAGCCATTAGGAAAGACAACATACAAGTAAGCAAACTAATTCTTTATTGCATCAATTTTGGAAACATAAACAATGTCCACTTCTTCAAAAAGATTGAGCACAAATATATCCTCATAAAACATATCTTTGATTCCTTCCTCGATGAAGGCGGCAAGGTCAATGGATGGGTCCATTGGCGGTACTTGATCTTGAGGCTTCTCATCCTTGATGGTCATCTTGTCCATTTGCTCAACCAAGTCATTCCCCTTAGAGATTCCTGCTTGAAGGATATCCTTGAAAATCTTGAATCCGGTCTTCAACATTCCTTTGAAAACGCATGGTTCGGTAGCTCCCATATACTTACGTATCTTGGGCTTTGACAAATTTGATGAATCTCTCCTTATTTGGCTCGAAGTCTTATACGTCTCTATCAGACTCATAACCCAAATCTCTTCTAGAAGTTTGGCCTTTGAAATATGGAAGGGATGGTAAACCATGTCCATTCCTCCCAAGTCCAGTTCTTGGAAAATATCCTTGTTTCTTTATTATCCCATCTACAATTGGGCTGACTTCGTCAATCATGGCCACATGAAAGCCTCCCATATAGGGTATCTCTCAACCCTTCACACTTAAGGTAGCTAGTGCAATAGTTGAAGCTGCATGAATGGTCATAATCTCCCCATCCATGCTGAATTGTATCTTTTTATACAATTACATTTACAATTCTTCATTTACTTTTTATTGCTCTTTTTTCTCATGGTCTCTAAGGCACACAAATTCAGGTTCTAAGCTTCGCTTAACTCCTTTTATTGCAATGTTGGTTCATCTACCCTTCTTAGTGTAGATCATAACTGCCAAAGGAATGGGCTCGTCTTCCGCCCTCTCAATGATCTCCTTGGACTCTTCTTCTTTAGGCTCTTCGACCTTGGCCTCTTCAGCCTTGGGTTTTTCAGTCTTAGGCTTCTTTTTCGTGGCCACCTTTCTAATGGACCCTTCTTATTGTTAAAGCTTGTACTTCTCACTGCTTTTGGCCCTCTTGGCCCTGCTCGATCTACTTTCTTCAAAAGAGTTCATGACTTGCTCCTCAGTCAAGCACGACCTAATCATGTTGGTTATTGGAAAAGGTAACTGATTGTAATTGCGTAGTGGATTTCTTCTCGTATTGGGCTCATGTGTCTCTGGATCATGAATCTAGTCTTTGCAATCAAATCTTGAATCTTATGATGAAGATAATGTAGTCATCGGTCTTATGCCTGGTCACTTGGTGGAATTCATACTTCTCGTGATGCCTTCGATTTTTTGGTAATGGATTTGGAAGCTCTCCTTGTGATAATAGTTGTAAGATCCCTTTGACTCACAATCTTGCAAAGATATTGGATAATGATCTTTCTAAATGACTAAACTTCCTTTGTTGGATGACTGCTTTCGTCACGCCCTATCATCTCTTATTTAGAGACTTTAGGGGTGAGTGAATAAGAAATTAATAAAAGGACATCATAAAATTTTTTCTTTTCTTTTCTTATATACATCATTTGAATTCATTACAACAGATGACCATTTTTCAAAATAACTTTACATTTACTAGTGGATAAAACTTAATACATGAATTGCTAGTCACATAACAAAATCTCCTATCATAAGTTAGGAGAATCAAGACCATTTCAAAAAATCTTTGTATGGATGCAGACTCAAGACTCTATAGGAAAGCTCTGGAACATCACTAGAATGAACATCCTTCTGTGTACTTATGGAGGGAGGGAGTGAGCATAAAGCCTAGTCGAAAAAATTCTAACATTATACTAAATCATACGCATTCGACAATTACTCAATTCCATAATTTCACACCCAATAATAATAAATCAACAACTATGTTCATTTGCACATCAAGTTTATAG
>SNVD02000665.1:0-135587 GCA_013180625.2 Boswellia sacra | reverse complement strand
ATCGAGATGACGCACTAATCTCAATGGCATCAACGGGGGCACCCCTTCTTCATTTTCACATAACACCCCACCTGACTCATGCCTTGCATGCTTTGAATATTGCTCAAAGTCAAAGCCAACGTCATCATTCAATTATGGTTGTACATAAACAGGAGTGACTCACTTAATTGGTTGTTTCCACTTGCTAAGCGAAACAAAGAGGGATGAGAAGAACTTTCCCGCCCTCGTACTACATTGGATCTTAACCTCTGTCTTTGTTTGTCCCTATCTTCAACTTTGACAATTAGTGATGTATATGACTGTTGGTCCTCCAAATAATGTTGTATAAAAAAACAAACATCTTTGTCAGTCTCAATAGGAGTCAACAATGGCGAAACACCCTTAAAAGCAAATTGAACCTCTAAACTTATGTTATGCTCACAAAGATCCCAACCCATTTCAGTACTAATACAGTCAATCAACTCACTATAAGTAGTACACTTACGAATTATCAATGGCTTTGCCCTCCCACCGGTGTACAAATAACCACCATTCTCTTGCATAATCCAAGAACCATTGTATAGAATAAATATGCGTAAAGTTTCTATATCATGCATGATAGAGACATATCATACAAGGTCTGTGGATAAAAAATCATTACGAAATTGTTTAAAAGGTCACAAGAACGATAATTCTATCCAAACGCTGGATATATCTCGACGGAATCTAACTAGATGCTCGATGCTTGACACGCTACACACGACACTCGATACTCGATAAAAATACACATCTGACAATCGACACATTCGACCATTCACTCGACGCACTAACTCGACACTCGACCATAGCCTCGACACACTCTCTCGACACTCGACGATGACCCCTCGACATGTCGAGCGTCAGTCTTATATATCCAACACATGACATATTTGTCGAGCGATCTTGCTCGACTACGTCAAGTCTTCTTCCCCCTCGCCTGCGATACCAAATTTTCTCTATGATTTGTAATTTTCAGCAAATATTGGCAAAAACCGCACTATATCTAAGCTTAGTTCACATATATATCCTTATTTTAAGCTAGATAATGTGGTTGAAAGCTACGAAAATAAGAAATAATGAAAACATTACAGCCTACTTTAACATTCTTGCGCCTTTTAGAGAGATATTACAGAGAGTTGTCTTACCTTGTTGCTCAGTACCTTGTTTCTCAGCTTCAACTTTAAGATTAAATAATGAGATAAAACAAAGGTGCTGAAGGGTGTTTCAGACAGTGGAGGAAGGAGTGACGATGTTTCTTTCTTTTTTCTTTTCAATAATGAATGAATGCAGGGCATTTTAGTCATTTCACATTCAAAGTGTCTATGGCATCAAAAGTTTTCAGAATGTGTCTACATTTCAGTAAAGACCCCTAATTTTGTCTATTTTTTGAATTTTTCCTTTAATTAATACATAAAAATGATGATATTTAAGGTTATAGCAAACTTATTATATATATGTGTGTGCAGAAAGAAAGTTGAAAAGAGGAAAAAAAAACATTGGAAGCTACGTCAACTATATTTCCCCTAGCTATAATATTAGATCCTACAATTAATAACAACAAATTTATTACAGGCGATTTATGAAAATGTAAAAGGCCCTTTATCACCCGCAACTTAATCACTCAAATAATTGTATTTTAAAATATGAAAGACGATTAGGTAATAGCTTAAGTAGTTTTAGACCGTTATTTCGTAGAAAAGAACAACAAAATTTTGCAATCCTAGCTGCCATGTTATGATCTACTAACATAACATTATGATCATTGTAATTTTGCAATTATTTTCAATTATTTTGTAATTTTCAACAAAATTTGCCTTGATCATAATGTTATGTTAGTAGATCATTGTAATTCTATATTGAAATATTTTGCATGTTATGATCTACACATCAATTTTGCCTTGATCATAATTTTGCAATTATTTTGTAATTTTCAACAAAATTTTGCAATCCACTTTTAGTGTGAGTGGATGTGTATTGGAGGAGAGAAGATCAAGGCTAACTCCAAAATTTTTTTTTGGAATATTAATTTGAATGATTGTCTAATGGATAATTTTTCAAAATACTATACCAAATTGAATGTAAACATCGAGGATGAATATTGAAATAATTGTAATTCTATATTGTTATTTGTATTTGCGTATGGATCTTATAATTGGACTGGAGAAATACAAAAAAAATAGATAGTTTATTAAATGTCAACATTGATGGAATATACTCAAATATATGCCAACATTGTTTGAACGTACTCAACTATAATATTGCACCTATCTTCACATTGTCTCTTGAGTATTAGCCAGTAAAATAAGTGAAAAATTACTACAAAAAAATAAACTAAGAAAAGAAAAAAAATTGATATAAATTTTACTACTATATGGTTGTATTGGTGGAAAACTTCTACTAATAGTAAAATAAAGTTTTTTTTTTCTTTTTTAGCATTTGCAAATCAATTTATTTATATCTATATAGCCTAGGTTGACATGGGTTGGCTTGTTAAGTTTGGAAACAACGCGGCTTGGGTTGGCCTAGCCTATCACTAGGGGTGGTAATCTGTGTTCGCGTGTCGTGTCAAGTTAAAATACAACAAAAATTAGCCCAACACGAACACGACTTGTTATATTTGTATTAAGTAGGCCTAACACAAACATGACACAATTATTACACGGATAATAAACAGTTCATTTCCGTGTCAAACACGAATACAATTCATGGAAAATGATTATGACATGTTTATATGATTGACACGATTTATACATTTAACCCATTTATACAGTTAATACAATTATGACACGTTTGACATAATTATGATTTACAAAGTTATAAAAAATAACAATAATCTACAATTAAAATTTCAAAATCAATTAGATAAGCATATCAAATCTTTTAATCGTGTTATAAACGATTTGGTTATAAACAGATTTTTGTCATTAAATGGATTGATGTCATAAGCGAATTCGCATAAGCAGATTCGTGTCATAAATAGGTCGAAGGTCTCAACATGAATACGACATGATTATTAAACGGGTTGGATTCTTCGACATGAGCACGATTAAGTTCAAACCTAATCCACTAATTTCAGATCGTGTCTGTATCATGTTTGCATGTCATATCAAAAATTGTCAACACTAACTATCACAACACAGGCTTAGCTTAACCTAACCTGAAGAGAAATGCCTCATTCAGATAGAGAAATCTCAAACGAGACACCACAACTCTGTATCCTTTGTTCTTCTATTTCCATGTACTTACTACTGACTTTGAACCCCATTTCATCACTTTTACTTTTTAAGGGCTCGAAAGCATACTCGTGTCATAAACAGGTCGAAGGTCTCAATATGAATACGACACGATTATTAAACGGATTAGATTCTTCAACATGAACACAATTAAGGTCAAACCCAATCCACTAATTTCATATCGTGTCTGTACCATGTTTGCATGTCATATCAAAACTTGTCAACACTAACTATCACAGCACAGGCTTAGCTTGACCTAACTTGGAGAGAAATGCCTCATTCGGATAGAGAAATCTCAGACGAGACACCACAACTCTGTATCTTTTGTTCTTTTATTTCCAAGTACTTACTGCTGACTTTGAACCCAATTTCGTCACTTTTACTTTTCAAGGGCTCGACTTCCTGCTTTGATATTGATTGTCTCAGGGGTCACTTTAAACTCAAATTTTGTTTGTAGTTTTTTGGGCCACTCAATTGTTACGAGAGTCTGATGTCATTTTGTGGAGATATTGGTAAAAAGAGTCTTTAAAACTTAAAAAAAATTTAGCAGATTACATTTCAAAATTGAAGAGTTAGGGGCTGTTTGATATGCGGTGTTGTTCGTGTGGGAATCGAAAAATGAAGTTGACTCCTTATTTGGTTTGCTTATTGTGTTTTTAAACTCAAGAATCTATCTTTCCCACGGATTTCAAATGACGGCAAAGTGAGGGTAATGTGAAACCCATTCATCACCTGAGTTTCACGTTATTGAAAATCCTAATCCCATCTTTACAGTGAACACTCCAACACTAGGAAACAAATCTCATCTCTAAAATCTTTAAAATCAATACATCACGGCCAAGAAAACCTTATTCCCTTCTCTCCCAAAATCCTATTTCAACATCATCAAACTAAAATCACAAATTCAAAACCCTCAAAAATCAAATAAAAAAATAAAAATTGAAAGGACTGGATAGTCGTGGGTGGTGGTGGTGGTGGTGGCTGTTGGTGGCGATTAATTGTGGTGGCTGTAGAGTATGCAGCAGCGATTGGTTATGGCGGTGGCGGAGATGGTCAACGATGCAGGGCTCACCTCTATATATGGCAGTGATTGACTTGGCCTGACCTGGAGAGAAATGCCTCATTTCGATAGAGAAATCTCTAACGAGACACCACAACTCCCTATCCTATTTCTTCTGTTTCCATGTACTCACTACTTACTTTGAACCCAATTTCATCGTTTTTACCTTCCAAGGGCTTGGTTCTTGCTTTAATATTGATTGCCTCGGGGGGTCAATTTAAACTCAAAGTTTCGTTTGTAGTCTTTTGGGCTACTTAATTGTTACGATAGTCTAATGTTATTTTGTGGAGACATTGGTAAAATAAAGTCTTTAAAACTTAAAAAAAAATTAACGGATTACATTTCAAAATTGAAGAGTTAGTTTTGGCCTGCAAGCAATTTTAGAAAATTCAGGGGCGATTGAAATTTTCCTATAATTCAATAATTTTGCCCCAAATTTTACATCTATACTTTCCGTGGCCCCCCATTTTCTGACGTCCTTTTGCCCCCAACATTGAGGTTTCTGGAATGGGTTTCTCCCATTCTTTAGGGGTTCCACAAAGCATTACATAATCTAAAGTTTCAGCCATGAAAAACTATATTACAATTTCACATAGGATTATAAAATTCTATCTAGGTTATGGATTGGGTTTTGGGATTTATTTAACTGATCAGTGTCATTTGGATATCATAATAATCAAAAACAAATCATAATCATTCAATTTAATAGTTATTACGTATCATAACAGAAAAATAAAAATCATATCAGCAGCGTATCTTATTATTCGATCTCCAAAGACTTCTGGGCTTGAAAGTCAAATAAATTAGCAATAATTTATACCTTTTATATAACAAAGACGTCATTACTTGAAAAAACGAAAAAAAAAAAAGAAATGAGATTTAATGTGTGGTTTGGAAACAGTATCAGAATGCCATCATCATTTTTGCAAATTCCTCGTAGCTGACGAGGCCATCGCCATCTAAATCAGCCTCTTTGATCATCTGTTCTGCCTCTTCAACTGTTAATCTCTCCCCCATATTTATCATCACGTGTCTCAGCTGCAATTGCATACCATAAACGTACGGGTTAGGGTACATAGTGAACTCAACTCTGGGCACAGCCTCTTGGCTGAACATTGGAGAATAGACAAGCAATAAATCAGTCAACCAATCAACCTGTTAAAATGTCAAATAAGATAACGAAATCTCAAGAAATTTGTTAAGAGTCTAACCAATTTATGATATCAAAACTTCGAAAATGACGAAACGTTTTCCAAGTCAAAATTAGTTGTTGGGAAAACAACAAAATAAGTCGATCACAATCAGATCATACGTAAGCCACAATTGTTGTTAGTGGACACGCGGAGCCAATATTACGGGACTCCTGAATTGGTTCATACGTTACACGGAATTTTGAAGTCAATAACAAAGCAAGTTGCGTCCTACAAGCAAGGCTACAAGGGTAATGCTATTATAGCTAGTCTATGAAATATTTGGTCGCAAATATTCTTGTATTATCGAGCGAACCAAAGATTTTGAAGATAACAAAATTGCATTGCAGTAGCTTCAATTAGTTACCTCATTAGCGGATATGTAACCATCTTGATCCCTGTCAAACACTTTAAAAGCTTCTTTTAGCTCTTCTGCAACATTTTCCTGCAAAAATTTCATATGTGCATCAGCATCAACCTCTAACTTAAAAAAAATAAAAATAAGAATATATATAAAAGCGTCTTTTGCCGGTTAATGATGATCAAACAGATCCCAAAAGATGTCCTTTAGTTTATTTATTAACAACCGATCTCATTCTCATATAGATGTTAGTTACGCGCGTACCTTCATCTTTTTTCCCATGATATTCAAGAACTCTTCAATATCTATGGTCCCATTTCCATTGAAATCAACTTCACTGATCATGTCTCGAACTTCTTCTTTTGTAGGTTGTCCATCAAGTGATTGTATCACTGCAGCAAGTTCATCCATGGTGATATAACCTACATGAAACCAACTATATATGTTAGAGCTAGGGCAAGTCCTGGTTTAATTGGATATATAGTTATCGTGCGTCCTTAACCACGAGATGAAAAATTAATGCAAATGGAGTAGTTAAGCAGGGAATACGGTGAGAGATGGCATGATATAATGAGCTGATCAGTTGAACTAATAATCAAAACCATGTTCTCAAATTCAACTGAAAAGCAAAAATTCAAATAAAATGCTCAATATCGACAAGTTTCTGAAGTTCATTATAGAATTGAGCATATATATATTACCATCTGAGTCTTTGTCAATCAAACAAAAGGCCTCCTGAAACTCAGCAATTTGATCTTCTGTCAGTGCATCTGCCATGCTGGTTTTAGCAAGCCTAAAAGATCCTGTATTTATGACAAAATTAAGACTCTGAAATTTCCGTTTGGTCAGAGAGGTGGAAGACAGTAGGGAAAAAATATGTACATGATGAAGATGGTGGAGGCCCTTTGTTAGCAACGTAATATATGGAATAAAATAAATAGTGTTGTCTAATACTATTCAAATAGTCGGACGCGGTCAAGAGAGTGAATTCCAATTCCATTCAAAGGCTGACATTTTCCAGGATTTAAGTCTTAAATCAACGCTGGCGTGGACAAATTCTCATTCATACTTTTAAGCATTTCGCTTCCCAGGGGATATGGCTCTCACTCTCAATTTCGAGTCAACTTGCACATGACTTCACATCCAAGATGGTTGTGGTATAAGGGATTTTGCTCTATTCAAAACCGACCATTAATGCGAATCAAGGCAATAGCCTAGTAGGAATCGTAGAATTTATTTTTAACATTAAAAATTGGAGTAAAGAAGATTAATAGGGCAAAATATGTCGTTAATTTCCAAACGTGCAACTCTGTCATTGCCATTGCAACGCATGGTCTTCTTGGCTGGGGTTATCTTTTTAAATAACCCCTTTTGGGGTCTCTTTTTCAAAATTGACCCCCTTTTGGTATTTGATTAATTTTGACCCCTTTTGGACATGAAAAGTCCAATTTATCCTTAAGAGTTAATATGAAAGATAATAGAAGACATACACACACTCACTCTCCCAAAACGGCTCCAATACGAACTCTCCTGCACGAACACCCCAAAACTGCTGTCCTAACTCTCCAACACGCACACCCCAAAACGGCAAACTGAAAATTTTCTGACGAAAGCAATGTGAAGCTAGTGAGTGAAGATTGAAATCCAAGAAGTTGATTGTTGAATCCAAGAAGCTAGTGAGTGAAGGTATTCATAGTTGATTTTCTGTTGAGATTTGTCTTGAGATTTGTTTTTTCCATCTTTTATGTTTGATATCTATTGAAGTGGTCTATGTTGAAGGAAATTAAGGCTTAAAGTGGTGTATTTTTTCTCCAAAGGGTCGTGCTGCACGACCCTTTCTCTTCCACGACCCTTTCTCAAAAGGGTCGTGCAAAACGACCCTTTTCTCCAATTAGTCATGGTATATAATGCTTTTGTCGAAATAGTCATGATACATAATACTTGTCTAACGTTCGTGCAATAGAGTGAAATCTGTTTGAATTAATTGTAATGTTTTGTATTGGTATTGCAGGCTTTAGTGAATGGATAATGTTCGTTTTCCTATCGTGTATAATGGTGAATGGGTGTCGAGTGGCAGATAATTTTTTTTCAATGGTTGTAGAAGCAAAGGTGTGACTTTGCTTATGTCAACAACCTATGAAGAGTTAGTTCATAAAGTTTCTGAAGTCACCAATAAATCATTAGAGGAAAACACATTTTCATTGCAATATATGTTAAGGGCACATATTCCACTTCCTCCATCAATAGTAGAAAGTGATGAAGATTTGAAATATTTCTTGGAGGAAAACCTCAATGTGGACCCTTCAAATAATATCCCCTTATATGCAATTGTTGAACCCCGTTCATATGAGAATGATATTGAAAATGGTATAGGTTCGAGGGAGGGTAGTAACCAACTTCTTACCAGTGTTCTCTCAACATACCCAGAAGAACGTTGTCATGATATTCCTTCTACTATTAATGAAGATGATGTGTTGGAAGAACCATTAATTAATACTGATCTCGATCCTAGTCCCTTGGATGATTTACAGAATTTTGATCATGTCCAATCACCAGAATCGCGTTCATGTGACATTTCTCAATCTAATCGTGAAGGTTATTTTCCTAGAGGTAATGAGTTTTCATCTAATCAAGATATAGGGAGTAATTCAAATTCATTTGGCACTTCTAATGTTGGGTCATCATGTAGACTTTCTGATAGTAACACCGATGTATATGTAAGCAGTGTGTTCAAGAATAAGAGGGATTTGCAAAACAAGATTAGCATTTTAGTAGTAAGAAGGAACTTTCAGTTTAGGGTAAAAAAGTCCAACAAAACCCTTTACAAGATAGCATGTATAGATGAATTTTGCAAGTGGCGACTTTGTGCCATGAAAATCAAGAATTGTGATCTTTTTAAGGTGACAAAGTTTTATGACGTACATACATGTGCTCTTAACAATCTTGAGCGAGATCATCGTCAAGCTACATCAAAGTTAATTGCTATGGATATTCATGAGAAGTACAATGATGTTGGAGTGACTTATAGGCCTAATGATATTAGACATGATGTAGCAAAGAATTTTGGAATTCATATTTCTTATGGAAAGGCATGGCGAGCGCGGAAGCATGCGTTAGAGTTGGTTTGAGGTTCACCAGAAGATTCATTCAGGTTATTACCAAGATACTGTCATACTTTAAAGAAGCATAATCACGGCACTATCACTCATATACATACTGATCCATATGACCATTTCTTATATTTCTTTTTTGCCTTGGGTGCTTCCATACGTGGCTTTAGAACTTGTATAAGGCCCGTTGTTGCTATAGATGGGACCTTTTTGAAGGGCAAATATAAAGGCACCCTGCTTGTGGCCGCATGCATGGATGGTAACAATCAAATTTATCCTTTGGCGTTTGGCGTTGTTGACTCCGAGAATGATGCATCATGGGAGTGGTTTTTAACAAAATTGAAGGATGCTATTGGTTTTGTTGAAGATATTGTGATAATCTCTGATCGTCATAAAAGCATAGGCAAGGGGGTGGGTAAAGTGTTTCCTGATGCTCAACATGGTGCTTATGTGTATCATATTTCACAAAATCTTAGGGCCAAATTCAAAGATGTGGTTATAAGTGATATATTCTTTACAGCCAGCAAAGTTTATCGTCAATGTGAGTTTGAGGACCTAATGCGACAAATTAATGGAATCGACCACCGTATTGCACAATATCTACATGAAGCTGGGTATGCAAAGTGGGCTTGTTCGTATTTTGATGGTAGAAGGTATAGTATTTTGACAACCAATATTGCAGACTGCCTGAATGGTGTTCTCAAGGAAGCACGAGAATTTTTCATTATGAAGCTAGTGGATCATATTATATCAGAGGTGTTACAAAAAAGGTTTTGTACACGTAGGGAGGAGGCAATTAACATAACAACTCCACTAACAACATGGGTTGAAAAACATTTGAAAAATAGGCACGAGGAAGGCCTTTCTTATAGAGTTGTTCCAATTAGCCTACACGAGTTTACTGTCAAAGATGGATATTTAGATGGTCATGTAGACTTGCATGCAAGAACATGTAGCTGCCGAGAATTCCAGGTTGAACAGTTACCATGCAAACACGTTATTGCAGTGTGTAGAGTGAGTAACTTATCAGTCTATAATTTTACTCATCACTTTTATAGGTCCGAAGTCTTATTGACTGCATATGCAAAAGCTATCTACCATGTTGGTTCGTCTGAGGAGTGGGATATCCCAGATGATGTCGAGGCACGTATAATATTACCCCCGCGAAATGTCACGGTCGGGGTAGGCAGAAGAAGAATCGAATTCCATCGTTGGGTGAAGAAAAGACATCACGTAAATGTGGGCGGTGTGGTGGCAGAAGTTATAATCAGAAGACATGCAGGTCGACGAATCCGCTGTCAACCCAAAGAAATCCGGAGGCTCCATTAAATGATACCGGTGGGGAGCAACCCATGTACCTACTGCTTTGTAAAAGCTTTACTTTAAGCTTTGGATGATGTGTGTGTTGCAATCGTTTATAGATGTGTGTGTTGTAATTGTTTTGTTAGACATGTTAGTGGTGGATGTTGTTGCCTAATGACTTCAATAAATAACATTATTATTAAGTTGTTCTTGTACACTGGTTAGCTATGGCATTGTAATGCAATTTCATTTCTCTTACATTGTAATTTTATATAATATGAATAGAAATCGACAAGAGTGACATCTAAAACAGGGCAAAGCATTGTGTAATAGCGCATTTGTGTACATTAAGCAATCTGCATATGAGCACGACCCGGTCGTGCAGAAAATCAGATTGCATACTGCAATCTGTATTTCAGCTGAAACTCGTCCCGAAATGATAAAGCAGCCAATATAAATATCAATGCAAGAGAGAGCCATAATTCTCCAGCGTAAAATATTTATAATGGCAATGTACAGGAGTCCATCATGTAGTAAAAATTCTGGATACTTGACCGGTTCGATTCAACCATAGCATATATACACACTTTACAAGACAAACATGGCAATACCGTTGTCGAGAAATCAACAAGGAATATACAGTTTTTGTAATATTGCTGATAAATGCCTTTACCAGATGAGTGTGGTCAAATGGAGCACTGCGTTTACCATCTGCAGTAACAGCAGTCCAACCATCAGGCAACATACGGTCACGCCTTTAAGCATTAAGCATAATCAAAGAAACCAGATTGCATTAAGCAATCTGCCTTTTTGCACGACCGGTCGTGCAATTTTGGAGATTGCATAATGCAATCTGCCTTTCTGCACGACGTATACAATCTCCCTTTTTGCACGACCCGATCGTGCTGACTGCACGACCCGGTCGTGCAATTTCGCAGATTGCTTAATGCATTCTGCCTTTCTGCACGACCCGATCGTGCTGACTGCACGACCCGGTCGTGCAATTTCGCAGATTGCTTAATGCAATCTGCCTTTCTGCACGACCCGGTCGTGCAATTTCGCAGATTGCTTAATGCAATCTGCCTTTCTGCACGACCCGGTCGTGTAATTTCGCAGATTGCTTAATGCATTCTGCCTTTCTGCATGACCCGATGGTGCTGACTGCACGACCCAGTCGTGCAATTACGCAGATTGCTTAATGCAATCTGCCTTTCTGCACTACCCGGTCGTGCAATTACGCAGATTGCTTAATGCATTCTGCCTTTCTGCACGACTCGATGGTGCAATTTCGTAAATACATAATGCAATCTGGTTTTCAGCACGACCAGGTCATGCTCACTGCACGACCTGGTCGTGCAGAAAACCAGATTGCTTCACGACCCCGTCTCATTTTGTGGCAAAACATTATCATGATCCCCCAACACCCATTTAACAGAAATCCAGTGCCTTTCAACAGAAAATACAACTTTTAATGAATCTCCTCAACTAGCAAACTAGGAGGCATGCATGACTAGTTCATCCTTTTCTTTGCAGGCACAAACACAACAGCAATTGGAACAATCAAATGTATCTGGAAGACATCTAAGACAGACACATTCCATCAAAATCAGATGTATCAAATAAGATTTTTCTCACGTATAAGACTGACACATGCCAAAGGAAAAGTAATATGTTAACACAAAATGAGCTTTACAAGTTGTCAGCTCCTCTGAGCTTTACATGGATACAAACGACAATGACATCACCAAAGGTTTTACTCGACAATTACTCATTCCATCAAAATCAAATACATACATCCGAAAGAGTATTACAAAGTTTGAGAAGAATGTCCTGGTTTCTACAATGCGGGATTTCAACATGGTTTGGGAGCTCATTTCCACAATCTCATATCAACCATGTCTGCCGCCAACTCCTTCCTATAGTTTTGAGCATGGTCTGGATGACGTATAACTTCTACAGACTCACAGTAACCAGGCAATTAAGAAACATGATAACAAAAACTCCACAATCTCCACTGCACGAGAACAGAACATAATAGTTAGTTGCAACTTCAAGAGTGGGTATTACGATAAAAGAAACAAGTTTAGTTTTAAATGGAAGTAACCTTATTTGTTGTTGGGGAACACCTTCGACTCGAATGACGGGCCATGGATCTGCACCACCACTGTTGTTCCCATCAATGGCCTGTAGCAATGAAGGAATCATCCGGGTATATGGCGACATGTGACTTTGAAATTCATCATCTGCATATAGAGTGTGGTCCGAGTCATATACATCGATCTTGCATTCTTTCATGTTAACATCTCCCAACACCCAATGAATTTGCCCAACGTTTATTGGAATAAAAACCTAAGAAACGGAAGAATTGTCAAAAGACAAGTCATGTGAGACACAAGCTACAACAAAACTAGATATTAAGTGGTCATTCATCTTTGTTATACTCACCCTCTCCGCAGATAACCATGACGTACCTTCAAATTTGCTTTCACCTTTAGCGTACTTGATGCATCTGTCATCATTCTCAGTCCAAAGTGGTTCTTGTTTTTCAAATAATGAGAATTTTGCAGCCAAGAGTTGCTGCACAGCACACCGGACAGCTCAGTGAATCAATCGAAACAATGAATCATTATTTATTCCTAGTTATGGCATTATGATTACATATGTACCTGAAAAAAATCCATTATAGCATATTGTCCACTCTGATTTGCAAATCTGTGCCAAATGAACCAAAATGCGGCATCTATATGCTGTAATCATAAAAACATTTTAGTTGAAAGTAACTTATAATTGACATGCACTAATATGTTGACTTCCATACATACCGCGTCGGATAACCACTCTCTAGGTTTAACCATAGTTCTGAAGAACTTCTTGTCACCAAGCACTGGCCCGAGTTCAACACTACATGACAAGCAATTTATGAGAACATACTTATGCTGCACGACACAAAAGAAATGGAAGGATGATCCCCACTTACAATTTTTCGTCATCTTATTTGTGACGCAGTCAAGTATTCAATTCTTTCAAGGTGTCCTTCTCATCCAGTTTGTGTTTCTTCAATGGGTTTGTGTAAGGAGGGAGGTCTACACGATTGTGCGCGTGTTGTTGGCCGCTTACGCAAGTATACCTTCTGTTTGTCACTTATAACAGTGACATCTGGTGGGGACATGCATGTGTTGGCGGGAATCTCCTTCTCACGTTTGTGTTCAGAAACAATATTGACAACGTCAACATTGTCAGTGACAGTGTATTCAGCAGCCGGCTCCCCCACTGTATCTTCATTATGCCACTCTCTCGACAGAGTAGTGAAAGGGTCATCAAAAACCTGTAATCAACAATCAATACCATAACATGAGATGCTGAATTTTTTTTGTAGATAACACAACAAATAAAAAAGTAAAAGTATTATTGACCGGAGAAGGAGAACTATATTGCTATCGGGAATCTCCGTATCGAACTTGTATAAATGAAAGAATTTGATTAATCGAGGTCTCTATCCGATGAAGTCTTTCGGTGATGTCATCCTCCCTTTTACGTTCTGCGGCACGAAGATAGCCTATCTCACCCTCTATGTGGACGACCTTCTCATTCTATAAAACAATCAAGAAGAGAGAAAAATTTGAATGTCATGTGCAATAGTCAAACAATAACGTTAAAAAGCAAATTAGGGAATGAAAAATATTACCATGCGATCCAATCGTTCTTCAATACTTGAGTACATATCCGGCCCATGATGATCGGTATCCGCTACAGGAGGTGAAGCTGTAGGTGTTTTGTCAATTTCTTCATGGGGCGACATGGCTCTATCTTCTGCCGTATGCTCATCTTTTGGCCCCTCATCTGAATCGTGCTTAAGTGTAAACCTCGTTTTTGTAATCTTTAGTTTTCCACAATGCAAAAATATTAAAGTGTATGGGGTGGGGGACTTACCTGGTTGTGCGGGATAATGACTTTTAGATTCAACCTACGAAATGTACGTAAACGAAAAGGTTATCAAATGTAATATACATCTTACAAAAAATACAAACATACTTATTCTATTAGTCCATACCTGAGATTGACAGAAAATGATGTCTTGCACTTCCTTGTTGGTGTGATAACTTCTTGTAATCCATCTAAGAATCAAAGCACCCTCTTTTTCCAACCTAATTGCCAGTCTAGGATTACATTGCTCAAATGTCTCATAGACCCACACCTATTACACAGAAAGAAGATATTATTAGGCTCTAAAATATTAAACAATGGACAACAAAAAGGAATACGATACCACCCATTTACCTGAAATGCATACGGGAAACCATGCAAGTTATAATGCTCTCTGTGTGTGCTCTTCTGCAATTTCTTAAGATTCTATTTGCTATGTCGATCCTGAATGTTCTTCCTCATGCTGTTTAATATCATGTCAAAGCATTTTCAGCCCCAGGGATATGCATTGAACGCATCGATATCATCAAGCAAATGAATATGGTCTATCTTAATTTTAGTTGTTGGTTCTTTACCCAACAATGCACACTCCAAGAAATACAACATTGCCAATTTTACTCTTAGCATGTCATCTTTATCTGAGCTTTGTTTGAATGCCGCTTGTAATTCTCCATGGTTGAACCTAACTCTTCCGTCCAGTAGACCATGACACAAGCTCTGCTTTTTGGGGACTCTCTTTCTTGGATCATAACGGGAAAAATTTCCAAACCGTAACCCCGTAATCGATGCAAAATTTCTCCATGAAAATGTAACCTTCTTTCCATTGACAAGAAAGGCATACCCTCATCGTCACTATCCACTTCCCGCAAGAGCATGTTGTGGTAAATGCACGATGAAAATTGTATTTGTTGCATTTCCTCAAAATGGCCGAAGCATGAATCTTTAAACAACTTCATCTGAGTCGCCGAAAGAGTTTCCCGAATCAAAGTTAAAACCTCATTGATCTTTGACCTACAGGTTATCTTTGCAGGAAAAAAATCAATGTCCTTGAATTGGGCCTGCAAGCATGATACCATTTTAATATTTAGTACTGTAATAAGATTGAAGGAAAAATTTTTAAGTATTTTCAAAATAGAGGGTGTTCCAACCTACCTCATCAACATTCATTTCTTCGTGTGGCCTTTCATCGTCCGATTTTATCCTTTCTTTTTCTGTCTTTCGCTTCTCAATTGATAACATCCTTTCTTTGGCTTTCTTCGTTCCCCTCGCAGTCACTTTGTATTTGCTTGTTTTAACCATCTTTGAAAAAACCCTTCACATGTAACAATGTAAATCAACAATCTCAACCAGCAAAGTATAGATCTGGTTTTTTAAATAAATGCTCATTTAATAATTAATTAGACTATAATAATTTACCATGAAATAAAGTATCATTTATTGCTTCCTAAACAATCAGCAGATAACAGTTATTAGGGAACACTCTATCCAGATTGTTCACATTTTAAGTAATGCTCAACTATCTTTATTTAAAAATAACTGCCAACAAAGTCTTCCATTTCAGGCCTATAAACCACTTTCATATCCAACTATTAATCCAACTGAAACTAAGATCATTGCAGCAAAAGTTCTTTTACACAAAGGGATCACCAAAATGAGAAAAGAAAAATTGCATATACAAGTACAAATATGAATCAGAAATGAAGAGTAAAGCTGGTGAATCAATTCAGTCTACAAATATGCATTAAGCAATCTGCCTTTTATACATGATGATGCGGGATTCATACAAGTGTTAATATATTAGTAATCCATGTTCCAAGCAATCAAGGTGAAGACTTCTTAATTTGATTAAATAAATCCATTAGTTGTTCAATAAAGAAAAGAATGTAAATAAACTAAGAGCAACTGAAAGGAACGAATTGCCTCTAGGGCTTCAATTTAATTAGCTGGAGTTTTATTAGATAATTGGTTTTCATATTAAATTTAGAAGGAAAACAAGAAAATGTCCGATGAATCATCAATCATTAAAATCTTTCCCATCACCAATGTCACTTATGATAAGTATATAAGGAATTAAATAACATTTTTCAATTAAATAATGAAATATCATGTTCAATATCACAAGTAAGTTGTTGTATGCAAGATTTTCATAAGCATTATAATATAAGTGGCTGAAATCATAATACTCCAGATTGTATATGAGTAAACAAATCTTTAAGTACTTGACATAAAATGTAGTGATCAGAAACAGACTTGTCAATTGCACAACTCTAATAAAAGCCATTGAGCACCCCAACTACTATGCCATGACTGATTTAGATAATCATTGAATATAAGTTGAGCAGAAGAGTTTCTATTCAGGAACCTAGAAAGAAAGATGTCTATCATGGACTCATATTGGAATAGTTCATTGTTTAGACTACATTTTTGCTTTCATACTTTTCCGTTGATTACTGCAACAAGTCTAGAAAACAACATTTTTAGAGTCTGCTCGTGTTTTCTTTTTACTAATGTCTAGTGAAGATGTTTACAAATTCAAATTGGTAGGAAAAAGGTTTACGAGTGAAGCTTCAATCAACGTTTCATAATTCTCATTAATTTATTTTGCCAGGGTGCTTGGTTTAAAAATATTACACTAGAAAGCTTGCTAACTATAATTATTAGCTGATGAAAGAACATCAGGGTATTACAAATCAGATTTTTGCCATACTCAAAAGCCAATGCAGTAACTTCCTCTGATTGGTCATTAAGAAGAGCAGCTGCCTTACAGCTATTTGAAAATAGTGATGCTATCTTGCAGTATGATTTTTGCAAATAATACTCCATGCTGTAATTAAAATCAATTACTTTCACAAATTTACCAAAAAAAAAGAGATTCTTGGGAAGCCTGTCAAGCATCAATAAATTTTAAAATGGTATGAGATTGACACAGACACGCATATTCAAGATCAATCATCAATTAACCAACTACAAGGATTTTTATGCATAATCTATAGATACATTTACATGAAAGAGAAGGCACATCCGTAAGCTACTCTTGGAAATTATAGAAGGCAAAATTAGATGACAGATTCCAACAGAAATGGCAATTGCCCAAAAGAAGTGGTAATTGGCTACCCAAAAAGTTTTCAGGAATGATCCATGATTAATTCAGGGAGCAACACCAGTCCAACCTTTGAATCAACCAGGTTGTACCATTTAAAATAAGATATAATTGTATTGGGAGACAAAAAAAGAAAGAATTACACTACATTAGTTGGTTAAGTTTAATTCTGGAATATTGGTTGGTAGTGATTATGCTTTCTCAATATGGAGGCCTAAGTTAAAGCCTTTGCAAAATGTCCAAGTTGCGAAGGCCAAAATAGTTCCCCTCGCTTCAGGCCTTCAGCAAAATTTTTACTTCTATTAGTTAATTTACGACACTGCACACCACAAACTGGAGACAAAAAAAGAGAAAAACAGTGATGCTGATAATTTTAGATGTTACAACACGCCACCTCTGTGAATAGAAGTTGCTATCCTGCTTTACTAAAAACGTGACAAAAATGAATGACCAAACTATAAGAACTAGTCAAATTGTAAGAACTTTAAGTGGAAGAAGAAAAGAGAGGGTCAAACCCTGCCATGAATATACAATTTAAACTAAGTTTCAAAAACCTAAACTAGATTTGTCTTATTATAATCACAACAAAACATAACATGGCAATCAGGAGTTTATTTCAATCTGATCAATATGTTCAACAACAACTCTATATTGGTTTCGGATGTTATCAAAAAAAAAAAGAAAATTGAAGAACAAAAAAATTAATAAGGCATTTTATTGATCCAATTAATTTTAGGTAATCATCTTTGTTAGATAGGGAGATTGCATTTTACAATCTGGTTTTCTGCACGACCGAGTCGTGCTGAAAGGCAGATTGCATTCTCCACCACAATCAGCTGATGTGACAAACTGGCAGGATAAACTACAGAAGGAGAAATATTTTGAAGAGGAAAGGTTAAGAAAAGAGAAGCAGACGGCAGAGGATAAATTTTATAGAAATCTTATTTTGGTTGATCTCCCCAGAAAGGTTAACAAACAACTTTATGATCATCAAACAATACACAAACAAAAAACCCAAATTTTTTCCTAATTTCTTCTTAAAACATGCTCGACACAAGCCACAACCTTCACAATGTAATCAAATTTCAAAATTCTGCCACAACCTTCACAATGTAAACTGCATTTCTAACAAATCCACACTCCAAATACACATCGAACACAAACAACTTACCCAAAACAGCTCGTAGGTGTTCGATTTTGTCAAGGGAGGGAACAGCCCAGTCTGCGACCAGAGTGGCGGAGCGAGGCCACAGGCGCGACCACAACGGCGGCACGGCGTCACAGCTACAGCGAAGCAAGGCCCCCGTCACAACCAGCAAGCTACGCAATCGGTAGCACCCAGCAGCACGACGACACGAACAGCGGATGACTGAGACCACAGGCGCGACGAGCAAGCGACCACAGCGACGGGAGGAAGTGGGCACGACAGCGGAACGACGCAGCGGGCACGACTGGCAAGCAACCAACGGAGCGACACAAGGGGAGAGCAGCAACGAAGCAAGTCGAGGATGACACGATCACAACAGGGAACAGCGGAGCTACGACAGCGATAGGAGCGGTCCGGTGAGGGCAGCGGTGGAGCCTGTCAGCAACGGCGAAAGTTGGGTCGTGAGTTGTGTTATTTCCATAAGTGAGTGGATTGATTAGGGTTTATGAGATTTGGATTCTGTTGTCCTTTTTTAATTTGTCAAGGATATTTTTGTCTTTTTATATGTTACAAGGGGTCAACAATAGTTAAAATAGCAAAAGGGGTCATATATAGGCAATAGATTTTAGAAGGGGTCATTTGATGAAAATCGGGCTCTCGGCTGAGGCACCTTGAAAGTAATAAAATCGTCATCATTCAGTTCAAGAAAGATGGGTCGCAGTATTACGAGTTATTAACATAACAAGGACAGAATTGGAATTAAGAATAGCTTAAGGGCAGGATAGTCAAATCAAGTGCAATTCTGTTAGAGGAAATTGAATAGCTTGCTGTGTAAGCTTTCGGTTAGTTAGAGTTAGCTAGAAGTCAGAGCATTGTAATATATATAGAAACTTTATGTACTGATTGCAATTAAATCAATTCTTGAAGAACATTGAAACATTCTCTTTCCAGAATATTCATTTCTAACTTGGTATCAGAGCATGTAACAATCCTATGGGAGATCAACCTCAGTCTATATTTCCTGGAAATGTTCGATCAAATTTTCCTGGAAACAATGAAGGAAACTCAGCTCCTGGTTTATCAAATCCAGTGTTAACTTCCACAAATCCTGATCTTTCTTCCTCTTCATCTTGTTTGATAAACTCTTTTTCTTCAATGCTGCCATCAGTGCTTCCAAGCTCATCGATCAAGCTTCAAAGAGGAAACTATGGTTTCTGGCGCACTCAAGTTCTAGCAACACTTAGAGCATTTGATCTTGAAGAATATGTTACTGGAGAAAGATCCTGTCCAGCAAAGGTAATCACCACTCGATCCTCTCAAAGTCCTGATGAAACTTTAACATAAATTAATCCTGAGTTCTTGAACTGGAAAAGAGTTGATCAATTCATTCTTAGTTGGATGCTGTCATCAATTTCAGAATCTATGTATGGCTATGTAGTTCATTGTACTTCATCAGTAGAAATTTGGAGTGTTCTTGAAAGGTTGTTTCTGACAGAATCTAAAGCTAGATCCATGCATTTGAGACATCAACTTCAGAATACCAAAAAAGGATCTCTGTCTATATCTGATTATGTGTTGAAAATGAAAGAAATAGCAAACACTCTAGTTGCTATAGGTCATGATGTCACTGATTTAGATCTGTTATTTCATATACTTGATGGTCTTAGACTAGAATATGATGCCATTGTTGTTAATTTGACCTCAAGAGCCGACACTATATCCTTGGAAGAAGCTCAATATCAGTTGCAAAGTTATGAAATGAGACTGAAAAAGTTAAATGTCACACAGACTTTAACCATGAATCACTGTGCTAATGTTGCTAACAAGCTGCCTTAATTCATTGCAAATCTTGGTGGTTCAAACTCCTCATTTCCAAATAGCACTAGGCAAACTTATAATCAATGATTCAGAGGAAGAGGAAGAAATCGTTATTCAGGCAGAGGTCACAACTCATTTCAAGGTTTTCAAGGCAACAAGCCAGTTTGTCAGCTTTGTGGGAAGCAGGGTCACACTGTGATAAAATGTTATCACAAATTCGATATAAGCTATCAAGGACCACAGGCTTCTCAATCCTCTCAGGCCTTTAATGTCAATCAGACTTCTCAAGCTTTTAACACTGGTTCTTCAACTCATTCATCTCCTCAGCAAAATCAAGCTTTCATAGCTTCTCCAGCAATCATTCAGGATCCAGCATGGTATCTTGACACTGGAGCTTTAAATCACATTGCATCAGATCTGAGTAAGCTCACAAATGCACAAACTTATACTGGTTCTGAAACAGTTCAGGTTGGAAATGGTACTCCTCTATCTATAACTCACTTTGGTTATGGCACTTTAAACTATCCATTGTCTTCAGCCTGTTTGCAACTTAATAACATACTATGTGCCTGCTATGACTAAAAATCTACTTAGCATTTCTCAGCTCATTAAGGACAACAACATTACTGTTGAATTTCATGAATATGGATGTTATATAAAGGACAAGGATACCAGGCAGGTTTTACTGGAAGGATTTCTCAGTAATGGGCTGTATCAAGTCCTTTTCATCTCAAGCAAAACTACTTCAAGAAGTAAGCCTACCTATTATGTATCCTCACAAGCTTACTTGACTCCCACCTTAGCTCCTATTTCTTTGATCTCTTTACTGTCAAGTTCACAACAACCTTCAGTTGCAGCATCAACAATATCATCAGTTGCAAGTGATCAGATTCTCTGGCACAGGAGGTTGGGACATCCACATTTCCAAACACTGCACAAGCTATCTTCTTCAAACTCAGCTGTTTAAGTGTGTAAATAACACTGAGTGTTTTTGTGAGTCCTGTAAGTTTGGCAAGCAATGCCATGACTCTTATCCAATTTCTAATAATAGAGCTGCAAATCCATTTGACATTGTATATTCTGATCTCTAGGGTCCCTCTCCAGTAAAATCTATTGAGGGCTATACTTACTATGTAAGCTTTGTAGATGACTTCAGTAGGTACATCTGGATCTTTCCTCTAAAATCCAAAGCTAAAGTCTCAACTGTGTTTAAGCAGTTTTTAACACTTGTTGAAAGGCAATTTGATAGGAAATTAAAATGTTTGCAATCAGACTGGGGGGGTGAATACAGACCTCTTGCATCTTTTCTTTAAGATCTTGGCATTGTGTTTAGACACCCTTGTCCACACACTCATCAACAGAATGGAATTGTAGAACGCAGACACAGACAGATTGTAAGCACAGGTCTGACATTATTAGCTCAAGCTTCACTCTAAAATTTTGGTGGTTCTCATTTCACACAGTTGTGTTTCTAATTACCAGGTTACCCTCCTCAGCTTTAAGCTTTCAATCTCCTTATTTTACTTTATTTCATATGTCTCCTGATTACAAAATGCTAAAAGTATTTGACTGTGCTTGCTATCCTAATCTCAGGCCATATAATTCTCACAAATTTTCATTCCATACTTCCACTTGTGTCTTCATTGGCTATAGTGCCTCACAAAGGGTATCTCTGCTTGCATTCTTCTAGCAGAGTCTATATTGCCAAAAGTGTGTCTTTTAATGAAACTTAATTTCCTTTCAAGACAGGTTTCCTTACAGATTCATCATCTTCTTCCACCTCTTCCACTCTCATCTTCTCAGGTCCTTGGATACTTCCTGATTCTGTTTCCTCCTCTACAACACATACATTTACCTCTCCTCCATCTCATTACCTCTCCTCCATCTCATGTATCACCAGTTTCATCTAACCTGCAGTCTAGTCCAGCTCCCTTACCAGTTTCACCTTCAACTACTAATCCTACTACTCAATCTGTCAGCAGTATTAATCCAGTCACTCAAATTCCCTCTCCAAACTTACCTCTCACTAATACTCACCCCATGACTACAAGATCCAAAGCTGGTATCTTCAAGCCTAAGTCACATGCCTATACATCCATCACTACAAACCCCTTTTCTTCATCTCTTAAACCAGCATCCACACAAGAAGCTTTATCAGATTCAAAATGGTTTGCTGCTATGCAGCAAGAATTTCAAGCTTTACAAAGTAATAAAACCTGGACACTTGTACCTCCATCACCTGATATGCATGTTGTTGAAAACAAGTGGGTTTTTAGAATTAAGTATAATCCAGATGGCACAGTTCAGAGGTACAAAGCCAGATTAGTTGCAAAAGGTTTTCAGCAAACTGCTGGTTTGGATTACTTTGAAACTTTTAGTCCAGTCATAAAGCCATCCACAATCAGAGTTATGTTTTCCTTGGCAGTCACATTTGGATGGGATATCCAGCAAATTGATATTAACAATGCCTTCTTAAATAGTGATCTTCAAGAAACTGTTTTTATGGCTCAACCAGAGGGATTTATTGATGCTTCTAAACCTGATCATGTCTGTTATCTTCACAAGTCCTTGTATGGCTTGAAGCAGGCACCCAGAGCCTGGTTTGACAAGCTCAAGAGTGCCCTGCTTCAGTGGGGGTTCCTCTCTTCTAGTTCAGACACAAGTTTATTTGTTTACAAGTCTGATAATACAATCATATTGCTACTAGTTTATGTTGATGACATATTGGTGACTGGGAGTAATAGTAATCAAATACAAAAAGTAATTTCTGATTTGAATCAGACTTTTGCTTTGAAAACTCTTGGATCAGTCAACTACTTTCTTGGATTTGAAGTAGCAAGGTCTAAAAACTGCATAATGCTCACACAAAGAAAATATGTAGTTGATCTCTTCAAAAAATGCAAAATGCTTAATTCAAAGAGCATTCAGTCTCCTTTGGAAGCCAACTGCAAACTGTCAATGCATGACAGTACAGAATTTGATCAACCTAGCTTGTATAGAAGCACAATTGGAGCATTGCAGTATCTCTCCATGACCAGGCTTGATATATCTTTTGCTGTAAACAAGTTAAGTCAATTTCTGCAGCATCCTACAGTCAAACATTGGCAGGCTTGTAAATGTGTGCTAAGGTATATCAAAGGGACTTCATATCATGGTTTAATATTTAAACTAGTACAGTCATTTAAACTAAAAGCCTATAGTGATGCTGACTGGGCAAGCTCACTAGATGATAGGAAATCAACTTCTGGATGTTGTGTTTATCTAGGAGATAATATGATTTACTGGTGTTCAAAGAAGCAAAGAGTTATAGCAAGGTCTTCAACAGAAGCTGAATATCGGGCCATGTCACTTGCTGCAACTGAAGTACTCTAGCTGCAAAGCTTGTTACATGAAATTGGTGTTAAACTAAGTGAAGTTCCAATCTTATATTGTGACAACAAAGGAGCAGAATCTCTAGCATCAAATCCTGTTTTTCATGCTAGAACAAAACACATTGAAATTGATGTGCACTTCATTAGAGAAAAGGTGCTGGCAAATCAGTTACAAGTTCAGCATGTGCCTTCAGAATTCCAAAATCCTGATATCCTTACTAAAGCTCTAGCTGGAACCAAATTTGAGTTTCTTAAAGAAAGACTAAATGTTACTTCTGGAGATGATGCTGATACAACAGCAGAAGAAAGCAACCGGTAGCATTGATGCAAGTTTGCTAGGACATGAACAATCATCCTAGCTGCACTTGAGGAGGACTATTAACACAACAAGGACAGAATTGGAATTAAGAATAGCTTAAGGGTAGGATAGTCAAATCAATTGCAATTCTGTTTGAGGAAATTGAATAGCTTGCTGTGTAAGCTTTCGATTAGTTAGAGTTAGTTAGAAGTAAGAGCATTGTAATATATATAGAAATTGTATGTACTGATTGCAATTAAATCAATTCTTAAAGATCATTGAAACATTCTCTTTCCAGAATATTCATTTTTAACTCGGGTAACGTGGGGAAAAACACATTGGGATTGGACCCAATAGGAATAATAATCCGAAGGCCGCTGAAAATTTTCTTTTCTTTACCAAATTGTGAAACCCATTTCAACTACACAGTGTCATTTATTTTACATAAAATCACTTAAAAAATAAATGATCTTAAAGATTGATATAAGACCCGAAATTTTCTATATCCCTTCTAACTAGGGGTGGGAATTCAAGTTCGTAGATCTATGATATGACAAATATTAGTTCAACCCAAACCCGACCCCTTTATTATTCGTGTCAAAGAGACTCAACTCGAGTACGACTCGATTATTATACGAGTGACCTACAGGTGACACAACACGAAAAACGAACACAAATAATAAACGGATCATTTTCATATTAGATACGAATATGAACCGTTTAACATAATTATGACACGTTAAAATATTTGACACGTTTATGACACATTTTACAGACACGATTACAACATGTTTAAATGATTAACATAATTATGACACGATTAAGCATTTCAATTTCCAACATGTTTCAGTATTTTTAAATTGGAAAAGTAATAATAAGAAAATATTCAAAATTAATACACAATACAATAAAAAGTCCACTAAATATCAAGTTTCATACAAACTTAAAGTACAATTTAGCTTCAAAAAAAAATCAATTGCATCTTTTTAACTCTTAAGTAATCTACAAAAAAAATGAGAAAAAATTAAGGGAAGTTCAAGATCACATCAAAATTTATAATAATATAATATTAATATTAATAAAAATACAACCTTAAATTTAAATATCTAATAAACATATAATAAATTTTAAAATCAATTTGTATTTATAATTATGTCACTTTGAAAATAATCATGCCAATCTATGTTAGTCGTGTTGTCATGTTTTATTAGTGTTAATCGTGTCATAAACGGGTTCGTGTTATAAATGGGTTCGCATCACTTGCAGGTGCAATCTCTCAACCCAAACACGACCTAATTATTAAACAGGTTGAAAATTTCAACCCGAACACGATCCAAACGTGATTAAGACAAATCTAAACCTGCTAATTTTCATGTCGTGTCGTGTCACAGGTTGTGTCGAAAATTCTCACCCCTACTTCTAACCAACTGTAATTAATTTATACTACCAATCACCTTAAAATGATTTAACTAGAGAGTTTTTTTTTTTGTCAAACTTGTTATTTTATCGTTTAAATAAGTTCAACATTACTTCACTAGCATAAATCGTTAGACACCGTCTCACATTTCTGGATGCTTATGTAGGGAAATTGCCAAGTATTTGCAGGAATAACGGTACATATACTTGTTAAAGTTAGATTTTGATTAAACAATCAAAACAAGGGATAATGACAGTATCAAAACAAGGGATGATAACAATATTATCCTTAAAGCTGTCCATTTTGAATAAAAAATATTGTTATACTTTTGAAATTTCAGGATATTGTTGAATTTGATACCAGACCCTATTATCAAAGATGACGTACCTAAAAATAAAATATTTTTGTCATCGCTAAAGGGTCTCTAATAGGGGTGTTCACTGGTCGGGTCGGGTCAGGTTTTTTCATAACGATCACAACTCCGATACTGTTTAAATCCAATTCAGGTTATTATTCAATATCGACCCGATCAATCCGATCGGATCAGATCGGATCAGATCGGGTTTAATTTAATTAGGCCAAATATCCAAACCCGATTTGCAACCCGATACTGTTCAAACTCGATTATTTTAACCCGATTCGGATCACTATTTAATACCGATCCGAAAAAACCCGATCGGGTCGGGTCGGGTTGGATCATGTCGGGAATTTTTGAACACCCCTAGAGACTAGACTTTGTTGTTTGTAATTAAACCCTTTCAGTTCCAATTTCTATGTAGGGCTTCCACGGGAAGGGAACGCAGCAGGGCTTGGGATTTTGCTACGATCCTGATCTACCAATATATTATTTTTTAATTTTAAAAAAATTATAAATATATATATATATAAATTATAAATTTATTTATAATTTTTATATAATTATTTGTAATTTTGATACAATTTTTTTTATATATTATTACATCAGATATACTGTAATGTCAATGTGATGGACTTGTTTGTTTGGGTTCCAGTGCGGAAGGATCCAGGGAGTCATAATGTTGTTTCAAAAGCAGAATCCGAGGGTGACGCAACAAATACACATGTATTTAAAACAACCATAAAGCGTGTAGGTCTATTGTAAAGAGTGTATATCTCAATCTAGGAGATTCTTTCCCGGCTCACAAGCGGCGATTGCTTGGTAAAGCCTCTCCCTAAAAACCACACTAAGCAAAGCAAGCACACCAAGAGCGGCGATTTACGCCGCCGTTTTGGCCATCGAGTTCTAATTCGAGTTAATCAAGTTTCACTTTTGGTTTATTCAAGGGACACTCCGTTTCCGTTTCCGTTTCCGTTTCCGTCTTCTGCTTATTTTTCTCAAGCGTGCGCGATTCTAAGCTTGTATGATTTCAACTCTTAAGCTCTGCAATTCGTTTTATTGTACATGAATATCTGTAAGTGGCATTTGTGAAAATCTGATGTAAATGAAGTTCCTTTTACTGCATTTGAGCTTGAATGAAAAATTAGGGTTTAGAGTTTTGGACTTTTTACCGGTTGCTAACTGACAAACTCTGAAATCCCAATTATAAGAAAAATTGTTTTGAAACAATGCTGACTAGATACTGTTGCATGGCACAAGTTGGGATTGTGCTTCAATTTTAACATTCTATGCAAAAGTATTTATTTAATTAAATCATGTTATTTGTTCTACAATCGCAAATTGGTCTGTCTGACAAAACTCATGAAACTTTTTTTTTTTTTTTTAAGCTAGTGGAAGAACAAGTTTTCCCTTTTTCGGTAGGGACAAACTGAAAAGAACTGATATTGATTTCGGTTGATTCTGATCTTATACTTTTTTTTTTCCTGTTAATACTTGAATGACTAGTTTTACATTTTAGCCAAAGATGATAGTCGGTGTAGCATTGTACAGATCATTGACATTATACAAATGATTTAAAGTGAAATGTCAATTATTTTAGAAGTCATCATGCTCATGATATGCAGGATTCAAGCAATGAATTTGTGCTTGAAAATTTTTAACACAATACTAGGTGAAGTGGATACATGCACTACATAACTGATTCAACTTCATGCATATAACTTAAAACGGATTACATTAGTACATAACTTGGTTAGATATTTGCTAACTTTGAGCTTTACTTTCAGCATTTTGGAGCGAGGAGAGATGAGTAAGAAAAAGAATCCTCTTGTTTTCTTGGATGTATCAGTTAATGGGGATCCTGTAGAAAAAATTGTTATTGAGGTAATTCAAATCCCATACCCAATTATTGTTTACCCATTTTATTTTTCCTTTTACTCTTCCTTTTCTGCGGAAGAAATATTGTACATTTCATTTTACTATTAATATATATTTTGATATGTTTTTTCTTTTGGATGAAAAAGCTTTTTGCCGATGTTGTTCCTAGGACTGCAGAGAACTTTCGGGCACTCTGTACAGGTATGTCAGTAACTAAATGTTGATCATTAAGAATAATTACTTTTAGCATGTACCTTGGACAGTAGCCCAATAAAGTAATGCCCAAGAGTTGAGTCCGTCCAGTATAAGTTGCTGTGTCACATTGAATGAGTGCAATTGGAGTTAATATAGACTTCATTCAGTATGCGTTTCACCATCACCTAGTGATGTTGAACTATTCATCCTGTTATGTTCCATGCATGTGGAATCTATTTGTGGAAACATCTACTACTATAGTAATTAGAGAAGTATGCATTTAATGATGTGGATGACCCTAATCTGATGATTTGTAGGTTGAATTGCTTAGCACCAATTATTTTTTTTTTTGGGATGCACTTATGTCATCGTAGTATAAAGATAAATGCATCTTAGTAAAAAGGAACTAACACCCCTGTCAATATTGTCATGTTCTGTTATTACTAATGAGCAATTCTTTGATTGTAAGGTTTGATATTATTCATTGTCTTTGTTGACATGAAAACTCATTTTTCACATTGTATGCAAAAAATGAATGAACATTTTTTCTATTACATGGTATACATGAAAGCGTTTTTTGGTTGTATCAATTTTGCCTTAAACTTTTTCTTCTTCTACTCCCACCCCCCACAGAAGGGGGAAAAATAGTGGTAGATGCTGAGAGTTTTGTGCTTTGATCTGTTGTAGGTGAAAAGGGCATTGGAAAATCTACTGGTAAACCTCTGCACTACAAAGGATCGATGTTTCATCGAATAATTAAAGGATTTATGGCACAAGTATGTTTACTTTTTTTTTTCCCCCTTTTTGTGAATCATTTTCATGAGCAATGGATATTTATATTTACACTTGTCCCCTAACGCTAATGGACTGAGGTAATCTGGTAGGTTTTGTTTCATAATTGAAAAATTACAATTATTTCCTCTGTTTTTTCGAGACGGGTTGGCATGATTTTTTGTGCGGAAGAATGTTTTTGAAACTAGAGGACAGCTTCTATAGTTCTTTGCTATTTTATTCCTTCTGTTTCTTGTTGGGGTGACTGGCAGGTTATGGTGGAACTATAGCTATATTCTAAGACATATATTTGATCGTACATTAACTATTCAATCTTTTTTCTCTCTGCAGGGTGGTGACTTTTCAAAGGGAAATGGTATGCTCTTTTATTCCACAAAATTATGGAGGATAGAATTTTTCTTTCTTAGTTGAATGCAGATTCGCTGCTTGACTTCTATAATTATGCCCGGACTTGTAAGGAACTACATTTAATTGGTTTGCAGGCACTGGTGGAGAAAGTATTTATGGAGGAAAGTTTGCTGGTGGGTTTATATGAATGAACTTTACTATCTATGCAGAGAGAATGTCAAATACCTTCTCCATTAAACAAAAGGTTTATGTTTTCATTGCAGATGAGAATTTTAAACTGGGACATGATGGACCTGGTGTGCTCTCTATGGCAAATAGCGGTGCGAACACAAATGGATCTCAGTTCTTTATAACCTTCAAGCGGCAACCCCATCTTGATGGGTACTTTTCTTTTATGCTATGCTCATACTTTTAAATGGTACCGTTTTTTAATTGTTAACCTCTGACTAGAGGTGTAAATAGAACTGGACCAGTCCAAGGCCCAATGAAGCATGTGCTGGACTCATATATCTTGATCTGTGAGCCTGATGGGTTGGCAGGATGCTGAATCCAAAATTATGAATAATTTCAACTCTAAAAATAATTTTCAAGTAAAAGTGAAAAATACTCTTTGAATAGTGTTCTAGGAATTTTTGGTCTTTAAATAACTAAACAAAGTGAAAAAAAAAAAGATGTTGGGTCACAGTGTTGACACCTCTAATCTAACCTTATTCCACTTGTTTGTCCCTTTTATTCACCATGTTGTAAATTTTAAATTGCATCAAGATGGCAATTTGTCTACTATTAGGTTATTAGCTTCTCAATTACTGATCATATGGCAGGAAACATGTTGTTTTCGGGAAGGTTGCAAAGGGATTAGATGTAGTTAAGAAAATTGAGGAAATGGGAACTGCTGATGGAAAACCTGTGCGACCTGTGAAAATTGTAGATTGTGGTGAGTTTTCTGAAAGCAAGCTTCAGGATGGCAAAGAGAGAGGTAATTCTACAAGAATTTCCTTATCCAATTGATCTTAATTGTATAAGACACTGTATCTTGTTTCCAATGAGTAAAATGCATAATATGGTTTTTCTTTCAGCAAAAAAGGAAACATCAAGGAATATTTCTTCATCGGAGGATAGTTCTGATGGGGAAGCTGTAAGAAGGCGCAAAAAATCATTGAAGGAAAGAAGAAAGAAAAGAAAGAGGAGATACTCTTCATCTGATTCATACAGCTCAGACTCTGATTCTGATTCTTACTCTTCACAGTCTGATTCAGCTTCACATTCAGATTCCTCATCATCTGATTCAAGTTCTTCTAGTGATAGAAGGAATAGGAAGAGAAAGTCAGGTAAAAGAGATAAGCAAGAACGTGGGAGAAAAAGGAGGGATGCGAGGAGGGTGAAGAAGAGAAGCCGGCGTGACAAACGATCAAGGCAAAGATCTAAATGGTCTGGCTTATGATTAGTTCAAGTTTGGATGATGCATTTCCCCCCCATAATTATTTGCTCTTAGATTTGTTGATATTGGATTTTCAGGAGTTCTGATAGTTCGACTGATAGTGAGAGTGAGAGTGATAGCAGTGGCAGCAGTTCTGGTGATGAAAAAGCTGGTCGTCGTGGTTCAGCTCGTAAATCTGGTAACTTTAATTTCTGCTGAGGTGCAACAGAATCTTGGCATGTCTTTTTTTTTTTTTTTTGTTTCGGTTACGCTTTCAGCCTCCATTATTTTGGCATAGTCTAGACACGATATAATAGCGAGTAATTGTTTCTGTGCAAGTGAGACTTCAGTGTCTTGAAGGTGTTACATCAACATTTTGCCTCTTATATACTAACTGTGTGGATGATTGTGATCTTCCCAGGTGTGGGAAAGAAATCCCAGACCCCTCCCCTGGGGAAAGGTGCTGCAGTAGAACAGCAAAGGAATAATGAGTTGAAGATGACGGAGGACAATTCATCACATGAAGAAGGTGAATTATCTTTGAAGAACAATAAGCTTCAAAACAATGGGCATGGCTCTGAAGCAAAATCCGATAAAACTGTTGATCGACATCGTTATTCAGATGACACCAGCAAATCCAGGTATTTGCTTGTTGATTGCCCCTGATCGCCACTTTTCCGCTGAATGTGTTATTGTTGCAATATTATTTTTCTTCGATATGAGAAAGTCCTGGGTGGGCGTATCGTTGGTGCGCTCTGCCAATCATACACGCACACTGATTTGGCATGCTTTGGTTGGGCACACCAATGACTAGTACATCCAAAACTCTCTTTTCATAGACATGCTGGGTTTTCTTGTGTAATTGCACTGATAACATTTCTGACTGAATAATTGACAGGAGAATAACTCCAAGCCCCAAAAGAAGGTCAAAAGATAGATCGAGCAGCCGTAGCACAAGTCCTAAAAGGATTGTCAGGAATGAGGGTAGAAGTCCTCCCAAAAAGTCTGTTGACCAGAGTCCTGCCCAGAGGATCCCCGAACCTTCTGCTTCTAATCGTGGCCGGACTTTGTCTCGAAGCACATCTCCAGATGGTGCTCCAAAGCGCATTAGGAAAGGGCGTGGTTTCACTGAGCGCTACTCTTTTGCACGTCGTTACCGTACTCCAGAGCGTTCACCTCCCAAATCCTACCGATACAGTGGAAGAAACATTCATGAAAGGGGCCGAGATAGGTAATTTCAATTTCTTGTAACATGAATTAAGCTGAAATTCTGTGAATCGATTCCATTTTTGTATATTTTATTTTTATCTTTTGTGAAGGTATTCAAGTCATAGAAGTCATCTGGAGCGCTCCCCACGTAGAAACTACAGAAGCCCACAAAGAGGCCGGAGTCCCCCAAGGTTCTATCTCTGTTTTTTTTTTTTTTTTTTTGTCTGATGCTTATAATGTTAAAGTTTGTTGTCAGTGTCTATTTCTTCCTTGTAGCATTCTTAATGTATCTGTTTGGCAGTCTTATTGCCTTGTTAACTGAAAAGAAATGTTGAATCTCTGGATTATATTCGTGGCACTTGAGTAAGGATTGCTATGAAGCTTAGTAAATGCTCTTCTGTGGTTTTGCTTCTAATCCGAAATTTTTCTTTGCTCGTAGACAACAGTTTTAGATATCGGACTGAAATTTTTAATGTAAACCATTGAATTTCATGTTTTTCTTTGCATATTTATTTGTTTATATGCTCTTTTTTTTCTTTTTTTTTTGGTATAAGAATCACACACTTGATTTGATGTAGAGTAATATTAGTTGAATTCTAATTTCTTATTTAAATGCATTCGATGTAGATATTTCTTATTGATGCAGTCATTTGCATTTGTGTCCTTGAGAGTCCCGAATTTCTTAATGAACCTTGGCCGAGTGTAATATGTAACTCATCAAGCACTTATAACGTTAACGAGCCATCATCCTGCAGTAGTGAATTTAAAGACACAAGATTTGCCTTTTCTTTAATAAATAACCCGTCGAAATACAAGTTTGCTGACTGCACTTTGAAGTTATCATTTATTTTGTCTTCTAGGTCATATGATCTAATCTGTCAAAGCTGAGAAACTTTCATAGAGGCAACTAATCTGTATTTCATTTTTTTTCTTAGGTACCAACGCAGGAGAAGCCAAAGTAGAAGCATTTCTCGCAGTCCAGACAGGTATCGCGGCCGTTATAGGGACCGGAGTCCGAGTCGGAGTCGGAGTCCCATACGTAGTCCTAGTCCAAGAGATAAGCGACCTCCTATTAGTGAGGGGTTAAAGTCTCGTTTAGGTACCAAAATTGACGAAGGGAACTCACCTATCAAACGAAGATTTAGGTCGAGGTCAAAGTCTAGGAGCTCTGGGTCATCATATTCTAAATCTCCAGAGGCTTCACCGTTAAGGAATCGTGATAGAATATCTTCTGCATCTCCCAGCAGGTCAAAATCAAGCTCACCATCTGGACAGAGAGGATTGGTTTCCTATGGAGATTAGTTCCTGGGTAGATTTTGTGGTTTTGTGGTCATGGAGTTGGGACGATATGGTGTGACGAATTAATCTGAAACTTATGTGTGCTTTTTCCCCGGGATTAAAAATTTTAGGCACGACGAGAAGCCTACCCATTCGAGATTAAAATAACGGTATGCGCTGTAATGAAAAGCGGATAGCGTGGGTTGGCATGTTATTGCCCACTATGCATTCGCCAATCAGAGACGTATTGATAATGGAACAGTAGCTAAATTTGGATGAGAAATTTGAGCATTGCTGATAGAGGTGGGTTCGAGCCGGGGTGGGGGTGGGGATCCGCATCTCCGTCCTCAATTTAAAAATTAATCACTATTCCTGTTTCATCCTTAATTTAAAAATTGATCTACATCCCTTTTCTCATCCCCTATTCTTTAAATCATTTTTATCTCTAATCCGTTCTAAGTTATATATAATAATTTTATTTTTTTGTTGAATTATATTTTAGTATTTTTTTAACATTACAACTATAAGTATTAACAATTTTTTAATTTTTGATTAATTTTACTTTCAAGTTTTCAAAATAGAACAATGTTGATTTTCTAATTTTTTATAATTAATCTATCAATGGAATTGAGCTAAAATTTTACAAATATATTGTAGACACCTATATTTTTAAGTTTGTCAAATCTATATTTTTTTTAATAATAAAATTATTTTAAAATAATTTATGTTTTGGAGTTTATAAGTTCTATCAAAAACTTTTTAAGATTGATCTCTCTTCATTAGTAAATATACAAAAAATCTTAGTTAAATCATAAAATTACAAAAATTTGTAGGATCAAACTAGATTCAAAGATGAAAATATGTACCAAATTTTATAATTTTTTTATATCTCTAAATAACTCAAATAAGTTTTGTAATATTGATCTCCTCTAGAAAATTAAAAATCTCAGTTGCAGAGTCGATTTAAAAAATTCATAAAAAAATCAAACTTAACAATTTTCAGTGAAAAAAATTTTAAACAAACCTTTAAGATGTCTGTATTAACATGTATATAAATTTGAAAAGCAAAATAAAATTAAAATTACTACATAAATTTTCATAATTCTTTGCCATCCTCTAAAAATAATGATATATCTTTTTCTTATCAATCAAATATATATATATATATATATATATATATATATATATATATATATATTTGGGGAACAGGCCGGGCTAGATTGGAGAATACAATCTCCATCCTCGTTTAATTTCGAAAAAAATTTTCATCTCCATCCTCACCCTATTCCCCGTTTGTTACTACTCATTTTTGGTCCAATCGGATTGCAGAGTTGCAGGGTCCATCTCTAAGGGTATTGGTCCTAACTCTAATTGTTGCCCTCTATAAAAAAATATTCCTCATTCTTGGTCCAATCGGATTGTGAAGTTGCAGGGTTCATCCTCGTGGGTATTGGTCCTAACTCTAATTGTTGCCGCCTACAAAAAAATATTTTCATCTCTTTTGGGCTCTCTCACTTTGCTTTAAAATGATAAGAAGAATTCAAAATAATTAATTAATAAAAAGCATTTCCTTAGATAAGAAGAAATTAATAATTAATTAACCAATGTCCAGCCCATTTTAGAAAAAACAAAGCCCAATAATTATTTTTTAGCAAGCCCAACCCATTTCTCCTTCGTTGCATTGTTATTAGACACAAAACAAAAAGAAAAAAAAATCTAGAAAAGAGAAAGGGGAGAGCGGGAGAAAGAGAGGAGAATAGGGACGAAGCCAATTTGAGGGTTGTGTGAAGAGAAAAACCAGGACAATGAATGATTAATTTTTTGTTGAAGGATGTGGCCAGCTAGATGAACCGTCGACTTTGGAATCAACTGCGAGCTAACCCAGTTGTGCAACCAAATTAGTGAGTGGAAAAGTATTTTATTTTGTGGGTTATAATGATTTCTCGAAATGTTATTTTATAGATATTTTAGAAAGTTTCAGAGAAAGTAGAAGATTTATTTTTCTGGATAATTAGAAATATATTTTCGTATTTACATAGTTATGTTTATTTAGCATTTTATAGAATTACCGAAAAGTTTAGCGAATTTAGAAGAATTCAAGCTAGTTTCTATAGTATTTCTTGAGGGTAGACAGACCCATTTATTATACTTACTTTTAATTATTAAGATGTTTTAAAGCCGATTTTCAAAATGACTATAGATATGAATTTTAGTTTCAAAATTAATTTTGAACCAAGATATAACATTTAGAAAGGAAAAATCAGATTTTATATTTAAAGTGCACTTTACTTTTTCAGAAAGTTATAATTCATAAATTTAGAGTAAGTGTTAAATCATTGATATTTAAAGTTTTCATAGCCATTTGACTCAAGGATTTCCTAAAGTATTTAGAAATGTTCTTTTAAATGTTTGTCATGGATTAATTTAAATAATACAAATATTTCCAGTTTTAGCTTGCATAAAATTTTTAGATTTTGATAAATTTACTGGAAAAGAGAAAGTTTAGCATATGAAGCAGTTTTTAAATGAAATCAGTTTTTAATGAAAATAAGAAAGTGCAATTATGTTATACTAAGCTAGTACCCAGATACTCAGACAGTTATTCAAATCACTTAGACAGTGATGCAGATAAAGGCCTTTAGGGCCCATTCAGACACACATAGAGGTTTTGGACCGTGTGATCTGGGCGCTTTAGCCCTTTGGGGGCAGTTCTACGCATGCGTATGACTAGTATAGCAAGCCTGAGCGATGTTAGATCTCGCTAAGTAGGATCAGACAGCTTCAGAAGTACTTGTTTAGTATATCAGTACGAGTTTTAAATATTTATATGAATTAAGAAAAGAAAAGTATTCAGAAAAGAAAAATGCTTAGCAAATTTTTATGAAATTTATCCAAAATTTTTAGAAAAAATTTTACTATTATAGTTTATGTACTCTCAATAGCTTCATTATTTTATAGTTTTATGAAAACTAAAACATAATTCTTCTCATGAGTTATATAAGTTTATTTTTAAAAGAAGATCTGTACAGAAAGTTATGCATTTTGTTTTAAATCACAGTTGAATAAATGTTTTAGCATGATCATCAAGGGCATCTTTATTATATGATTGAAGATGATTATTTTATTGTTTTAAGTATAGATAACAAAAAGTAATATTTTGATGAATTTAGTAATTCAATAGTTATTTATTTTAAAGTTTTATGTCATTTTATATGATATGCAAGTTATGGATTATAAAGATTAATTTTTTTATATAAAGCAAAGATTTATTTTATGATAACATAATCTTTTTAGATTTATTTACAAATATATCTTTATCCCCACTCACTGAGTTTTGTACTCACTCTTTTATTTTATTTTTCTTCCCTTATACAAATTTTTTCCCCAGGTGAAAGCAAAATGTGATTTAGTTAGAAAGTTTGGAGGCCCAGCCACGTGATGGTGCAAGGATATGTTAAGGTTGTAATAGTTATATTATTTTTTTTAATTTCATTTGTGGTTGTAAAGAGAATTATTTCAAGTTTGTTTCATAAGAAAGACAAGAATTAAGAAAAAACAAGTAGTTCACAGTTTTAGACAGGATTCCTCTATGTAGCTAAGGGCGAGTCTTGTCAGTTATTGATTAAAAATGTATAATCATTATCTAAATACGATTAAACCAAAACTCAAAGATAATTTTTTTTAGTTTTTTAGATTATCTCATTTATTATTATTTTTTTATAGTCTTTTATATTATCTCATTTATTATTTATTATTAATATGTCAAGCTCAATGCTATTTGAAACTTGGACCGAGTTTATTTAGTTATGAGGTGGAAATTCCAAAGATGCAGGGCTCGGTCTTTGCTAAGGGCTAGAATCAGCCAGTAGAACGTCTGTGGGGTATTAAAGTTATTTATTTATTTATTTATTAATGTTTTGCTGCACTTCACACCATAGGTTTCCTAGCCGGGAGTTCTTCAGTTGGAAATCTCCTCTTTGTATTGCAAGTGAATGCATGGAGCATTTCTAAAGGTGTGGTGTGGGTCTTGTCAATCATTTCCCACCGACTCCCACGTAGGAACGATGTGCAAACTAAAAAATATGTATGGCTGATAACCATAATTGAAATTTGCTAGTAATTAACCACAGAGTCCGTTTCACCATTCACATTACAATGCCCGCATCAATTTGCCATCTTTGGGCGACCTAAATAATAATGAGATGAAGACGAAGAAAAGGAGAGGGAAAAACTTGCTGATTCAACTTCCCATCTGTTACATGCAGCTGTTTGTTCAAGAGTTGAAGAGAAACACGAGCAACACCAATCTCTCTCTCAGATTGGTCGGCCTTTGGGTACAATCTGATCTTTGAGCCACATGTATATGGGAACCAGCACATAGTAAGCTCCTGCCATGGCACCCAAAATGAACCGTAGAAAGAATACAAATGGATTTACAGGCTTTGATACATCCTCTGCCTTTGGACCAAGCTGCAATATATGAGAAAATAAATTTAGAAACAGAAAGATACTACGAAGCTGAATAATTTTTTGTTTAAAGTCTGAATTTAACTTATTTTCAGGCTTCAGATATTTTTATGATAATTTTTTTTTTAACTTAAAGCTTGATCTAAGGCATTTTCATCTGAATGAAAAAAAAAAACTAAAACTAACTTTTATTTGAATGCCAATGTTTGAATTATTTATTACTCCTTTAATTCTCTTAAATGTCCTCATAAAAATTCATTTATAATCAATTTGTAAACAACCTAATATTTTAATTTTAGAACATTATTATTTACTTTTAATTTTATATTATGATTCTTCGTATATTTTTTAAATTATTTTATGGTTATTCGGCTTATTTATATATCAAATTCTTTAAAAAAAATTTCTTTCCCAATTATACACATTTAAATAAATTATATTCATAACCAATTTTGGTATACAAATATTTTTACTATGTAAAATAAAATCACAAGTTAAAATAATATATATAGAGAGAGAGGGATATATGTGCAAACTATTAGTTTTTAAGACATTTTAATTCAGATATTAAAATAAAAAAAACAACCATATCATTCAAATTTTTATATTAAGACCTATTCAGATTTTGAACAAAAAACCAATCGCCTCGCCATCTAACTTAACTTAAGGAGTTGCATCTCTGTTAAATAAGAAAGAGTGGTACCATTGTTCCCGTACTATAATTGAATAGGAGTTCAGTTACCATTTACATCTGAAACATATAAATTTAGGTCCATCCTCTAGTATATCCCTCTAGCATAGAGTTTAATTAAAAAATTTTAAGTTGGTACATAAACCCTTTTTCACCTTTCAGCGCAATCACAAGACAGCTGCAACTGTATCTGAGTGCAAAAGAATTTCCTCAAATTAACAATTGAAAGTTGCGGAACTGAGCCCTCAACTGCATTGTGTTGGCTGAACTATCAACAATTGGCAGTTGCAGTGGAAGTGGAAGTGGTGGGAGACATGAAAGTGCACAAATGATGAAACTAAGGCTTTAAATTATACCACAGCCTCTGCAGAAAATAGAATTTTCTAACAGCAGCAACCAAATAATTGAATTCTTCTTAACCCAACGCATAAATAGAACGACTCCCACAAGGTCTATGAGGATTTCACTCAATACCTCTTAGGGTGTCAGGCTACCAATGATGTAGGATAGGCATATTTTGTTAGGATTATTTGGGTTATTTTAGTCATTTTGTTATTTTAGGATTATAAATTACTTAGGAAATTGTCTTTTAGGGATTTTGAGTTACTAATTGACTCAGAGTCTCTAATTTAGTTATAATTTTATTTTCCTATTCAAATTAGGGATTAAACTACTATAAATTGGGTCTTTCATTGATTGTGTTTTTGGAGACCAGACTTGATTATTGATATTTAATTGAATATTAGAGTTGTTCCTCCCTAAATTCTACTTCTTTATTTCTCTTTCCTATTCTTTTCTTGAACTCGTGTTTACTTTGTGATAGGACCCCATCACGCAACCTTAAGTTTCAGTGACTAATGCTTTCTTTCTTTTTCCCAAGCAAATAGTAAAGTTAAATTCTTCATTTAAGAGGCAACTTTTTCATAGCATAAGATAAGAACAAAAAACACAGAGAATGGAATCAAAGAAGCAGCAAAATAAAGGTTTAGCCAAGACCACAGAGAGGATTAGCAATTCAGAAATCTTACCTGCAAAGGAGAGTCCCCAGATGCAGGTTTAACACCTGTTACAGAACAACCCATGATCAACCCATGCCGGCGGACCCCACGATACCATTTTGGGCCAATCCGTTTCAGCTGGACATCCTTAAATCCAGCCTTTTGGAACCACTCAATGTATTCTTCCTCTTTTGGAAACAGCATCCAAACATCAGCAAAGAATCGAGACAACCAAAATGTTGGGTAGACAGGACCAATTAAACAGGCCTTTCCACCTAGTTTCAGGACCCTGTACGCTTCCTTGATGCCACGTTGTGGGTCTGGCCAGTATTCAATACTGAGATGATGCAATCATGTCCCCATAATAGATATTACAAAGAAAGTTATTCTCCAGCTCTTAAAATTCAAAGAAAATCAAAAACACGAGCCACCTTATAAATGTAGCTAAGTTGTTATATACACAAGCTTTATTCATATGCACAACACATTCACTACATAAAACACAAAACATAGGGAGGATATACATGTTTGTATATATTGAATTTTACTTACATATATTGATTTGAATAGAATAGATGTTCATAAATAACATTAGGAGACACTCATTAGTATATACATACAAGTAAACCAAAACAAAGCAAACTGAATTTTTCATTTTTGAGGGGCAATGTAAAGTTATAATATGCAAAAGAAGCCCAAGAAACAGCACAAAATTCACAAAGATAGTCAATTAAACCATGCAGCATAACCAAGACCGATATTCCAACAAGTAAACCTTAAAATTGACTAAAATCTGACATGTTAGACCGAAAAACAAACACATAGAAGTAAAGAACAAACATTTCAAGCAATTTAAAAAAAAAAATTAATTGAAGGGCAAATAATCACTAAATAAACGAGTCCAAGTATACCTCCCAGCAGATACATATCTATCGGCATAATCAGTAGGAAAAGGCAAGTCCTCAGCATCTCCCTCAATAATCTTACAATCCTTTAATGGCGCCTTCTGCCTAGCCTTGGCAAGCTGATGCGGTGACTGATCAAGAATTGTAACATTTTTGGCATCCACATGTTTAACAATACCAAGAGTGGTAAAACCAGTGCCCCCACCAACATCAACAACTATCATGTTCCTGTCACTGAGATCAGCAGGCTCAAGTGCGTCGTCTCTCATGTCCTCGGTCCAGTGGCCGGGGTTTATAACGTGGTCATACACAATCGAGAGAAATCTGTAAAACCAAAATGCCTCCTTTTTGTGTTGAATGAATCTTGGCTGTGAAGCAGGCCTAGAAGCTGATAAGCTGCATTTCAAGGATTTCATGGTTCTTGGCTTGGAGAGTAAACCCAATTTGGGAAGATGCTTCCCGTGCAAATCAGAGCCAAAGAAACATAAGCTCTTTGGGGTTATGCCTCTCATAACTGCGAGGTTCGCCGCTCCATTAAGCATGGAAGAAGCCATGAATTGACAAAACAAACAAAACCCACCACAGAAAAGTCGTAAATTTTTCCCTTGGTTTCAGAGATTAAACACCCACCAGCAGAAGCAACAAAATCTAGCAGTTTAACGTTGTTAGTCTCTAACTGTTTTCCGAGCCACTTATGAGTCAAGTGTAATCTCTAAGAATACGAGAGAAGAGTGAAGGACACTTACCAGTAACAGTTCCGACTCCAAGAGTGACTAAAAGGGGAGGATTTCTAAGTGAAAACGTGTTTAAGCAATCAACAACCACCAGCCACAATTAGCACAGCCACCACTCTCACGGACGGCGAACCGAGGAAACATTACAATCACACACGTATAACCAACACAAATAACCCAAAATATATATATATATATGATTATTTATCATTATTTCATTCCTACCCCTGAATTATTGGAATTGACAAACGCAAACAAAATCTTACATCTCAATTCTCAACCCGCTCACATTTTCAAAAAGTCGTATTTCACCAACACCGAGTTGGTTGTTGTGACCTGTGAGCCCCAAAATTGATGTTAATTGTTGGCCTCCATACATAAATAATCACCTTAGCAGTAATCCTCTGGCTCAACTGCTCAAGTATGTGATCTCGCTCTAACATCAATTGTTAAGTTTAGGTACTTACCACTTTAAGAAAAGCGTTCTTTTTCGAAGCAACTTTATTTTCTTCTAAATTTTTAAAACATAAACAAAATTTTATTTTCTTATACACTTTTAAAAACATAGAATTTTCATGTCTATAAGTGCTTTAATTTAGTCTTAAGAATTTCTTTCTTTTTTTTTTTTTTATTATGACTCTACGAATCAGCCAGTCGAGTACTTCATGTGGGTTGGTTGTTGCACCATAACTATAAGCCAACATAATGCAATTATTATTCAAAAGTGGTTAACAATGAAACCCTCAAAAGATTGAGGGGAATAGAAAAAAGGGAATAATTATCACTAGGGGTGTTCAAAAATCCCCGACCCGATTCAACCTGACCCGATCCGATCGAGTTGATCGGGTTTTTCTCGGGTCGGTATTGAATAGTAACCCGAATCGGGTTTAAATAATATCGGGTTGTAATCGGGTTTGAATAGTATGGCTTCATAAAATCAAACCCGATTCAACCCGACCCGACCCGATCGGGTTTGTCGAGTTTTTCTCGGGTTGGTATTGAATAGTAACCCGAATCGGGTTAAAATTGTCGGGTTTAAACAGTATCAGGTCGTGATCGGGTTTGGAAAAACCCGATCCGAACCGTGAACACCCCTAATTATTACGCATTTGATAATTTAGAAAACAAAGAGGGTCGTATGAGTTTCACAAATTGAGATATGTCACCAACCTCCTGCCATCCATTTGTCGAGGTTAGGTTTTGTCACATTAGGCGCCCACTCATATTAATTTTTTTTCCCTCAAATATACAGCGTGTTTGGCATGTAGGCCGTAGCATTACTCGTACAACCAACTTATATAATATTTTTCCTACAATTATATTCAACAAAACAATAGGATAATATCATACACTACCTCTAATATTTGATATAATATCATCTAAAAATATAGTTTCATATTTGCATTACTTCAGTTCTTAAAGTTTACGTATTCATATCATCTAAATTCAGTTAATTAATTCCGTTTGCTTTTTTATAAACAAAAAATGATATTTTCGTCAAATAAAATCAATAAAATATTCAATGAGATATCTAGACCTAGATATTCAATAAGTATTGGATATCATAGATTTTATTTTCATCATGAATAATTATTCAATTATAATTTGGTTTGTGAAAAAGTAAAGAGAATTAGTCAATTGGACCTATATGATACAAAATGCACAAACCTTAAGGACCAAAATAATACAAATACAAAACTATATTTTTTGGTGATATTATGCTAAATCTTAGGTATGTTACCCCATTCAACAATATTATTAGATGCAGTCAGATTAGGTAAACAATTAAGTTATACAACCTAACTTATTGATCTCATTAATACTACACAAGTTTATTGGGTGAGTAAAAATTAAAAAAATTAATTAATTAATTTCTAATAAATAAAGTAAGACCTACCCATCTAATAACTTTGTGTTATAGGTTGTACAACTTGATTGTATACTTATTATTAATTTGCTAAATAACAAATTTATACTATTATCTCTTTCAATTATTATGTACCTAATAAAATTACATCATATTAAGTTGTGTAATTATGACTATATAGTAATATATGGATAATACTATTTGATACTATTTACACATGAATAATGTCATATTTACAATTGACTTGCGACCCACCTTTCTTACAACTTGTAATGGCAAGATATGATTAAATGAGTAAAAAAATGAAACTAAATGAAAAAGATTAAATTACATGACATAATAATTATCTATCTACTAAAATATTTTGTGAGCTCAAATTATAAAAAAAAATTAAATTAAATGAGTTATAAGTGTAATATTATTCTTTACACGTATTGTGGAGATAGGTCATCATTTTTTTTTTACAATAATATTAGAATTTCAGAGTTTATTGTATAACTATTGCTAAGTTGTGTAGTCTAATCAATGTCTTAAGTTCAAAGCCCTACTAACGCCTACACGGATCAACCTTCGTGATAAAGTCTCCATGGAGATTGGAATGGGGGGCAGGAAGCCCCCTTCGGAGGGATCGAGGGCAGCGCCCTCGAAAGATCTACGGTAGGTGTTGATATAAAGCTTCATAGATCTTTAGGACAGAAATGCAAGCGCCCCAACCCATGTCTTGAAGCAGCGTCTAGCACCGCCCTTCATTCTAACTTTGATTTTTGTAGCCATTTCAATATTTATTTAAATTATGTTTTTTAACTGAAAAATATTAACATGTAACTCATATTTTATCATGTCCTAAAAACAAGTTAAGCTTACATTTAACGATGGAGTGATGTTATTTAGGCCCCTCAAAATATCTTTTAAACCCTTTTTTCTGAATATATTTTTAAATAATGTCAGAATTATCCTTTTTAAATATCTAATATTCAATAAATTCACCTAGTAATCCCATTATCTTTCTTCCTGTTTTAATCTTCCTTTTAACCGCAATTATGTATGTTTTAACTCGCAATTTTCTCATTAATTTCTCTCAAATTCGAACCAATCTGCAACTTGAACTTCTATCCATTAAAATAATAAATTCAAAATCAAACAACCTTTTTATATTTTAGATTTAATCAAACCCACATGTTCTTGACGTTTTTTTCCTTCTCTTGTTTAGAGTGATAAGAAAACATTATTTTTTGTTGTTATGTTTGATTTTCAAACCTTTGAAAGAATTTTGGATCTTGTTTTTTGCTTCTTGCTTTTATAATGATCATCGGTGGAGACCTATGAATAGAGGGATCTTAAACTTCCTAAGCGAAAATTTCACAGAGTAAGGCTTAAAATAAAAAAATGTGGTTTGCTATTTTAAAGATTTGTAAAAAATGATTCATATATACTTTATTTGATAATGTAAAGTAAGAAACTGGTTCCGGGAAAAAAAAAAAACAAAAGAAAATGGCACTAGAGGAGGAAGATAATGAGATTCATGGTTAATAACAAATACTTAGAAAGGGTAATTTTAAAATTATTTACAATAATTATTTACAATATCTTTTAACGAGGGGCGTCAAAAGAGATTTAGTAGGGTTTTAATAACAATACTCTTAATAAAATTTTATCATCTCATACCACATGCTATAAAGGATGAGTCTTTTTTTTTCTCGCGTCTTTTATCTTTCTCATGAATTTTATTTTTTAATTTTGTATTAAATACATTATTGATATTATTATAAAATATATAATTAAACACATTCTCTATTATTGTTTTCTACAAAAAAAAAACACATAAATATGTCTTCTACTTTCATTTTGATAGAGAAATTTATAAAAAAAACATAAAATTCATGATAACCAATTTTCAAATAATTTATAAAATATTAAACCGATAAAATGTTTTATTAACTTAATAATTATGAGCTAAATATATATACCTTTATTTTGAAATATTTTTATTTAAGTAAAACACAAGGAGATTTTTTAAAAGTATTAAGTAAGCAATAAAAACCAAGGAAAAGGGTACCAGGGGTGTAAATCCAAAAATACAGAATATGGGGGTGAAACAAGGGATCCATATTTCACGCATGCTTCAACAACGCCTGAAATGGTGTGCCCGAAACAAGAGAAGGTCGGCCTTTACATCGGCAAATCCCGCTATCCCACTCCCACCGCCAAACCACCAGGAAGAACCAATCACATTAGCTACATAATTTAAAGCAGAGTTGTATTGCAAAATTTTTTTCGGTCTAACAGTCTGCAGTTTCAGCATTTCCAACTCTAGCGTTACAGAGATTGGAGTTGGGCTGCTACTCGCATCACATTTTGGACGGACGCTTCAATAAGTTTTTGGGTAGGATAATATCACATACCACTTCTATGTTTAGATGTAATATACTTAGAGTCATTATTTATAAATTTTTTCAGTATCTACCCTTACCTTTTAAAAAATTTATCATGAACCACCCTTCTGTCAATTTAACCGTTAGATGACATCACTTTTCCATCTATTTTATCTGTAATTACTAAAATATTCTTACTTTTTTATCTATTTTAACACCAATTATCAAAATATCCTTGACTATAGTGATAAATACTTATCCTATCCTTTTCTTTTCTTTTATGGGTGATACAAGAAATAATATAAAATAAAAAAACATTAAAAAAATCATATTTTCTCTCTTCTTCCTCGCGTTCATCCTTCTCCATCTCTGTTCATCTTTTTTCTTCCATCTCTCTTTTTTACCAAATCCAATTAAACAGATAATAAAACGTGTTCAAATTTGGTAAATCAGGATATGAAAACTAATTAAGCTAAGAGTAAATGAATAAACTAATAAATAAGTTAATTATGTTGTAAATGTTTTGAATTTTTTTTTAAATGGTTGCTATTCTGGGTAAATATTACTACCAAAAATAGTCCAAATTAGTAACAAACATTGTGTTGTTTGGTGTTGTTCTAAGTCGAAGAAATTTGTATAATTCAATAGTTGCAAAGCAATAAAATAATTGCAATTATTTTTGCTTTAATCTTTCATAAAAAGAAATATTAACAATGAAAGTAATTAAAACTTAAATGGAAAAAACTCTAAATAAGTACATATTGTCATCGATTTCTTAATAGCATCCTTTGAAAGTTTCTTCATTTTGAAAATAAAAATTAATGAATAATTAAAAGCATGACGACATAGTAATTTGAGTTTGAAAAATTCATATTCTTTAACTACAGTTTATAACTTACTCAAACACAAAAATAAATTAATTTTTAGAAACATATCATAATCCATATTCCTCCCCGAACCTCATCTGCATCCTCCGTCTGAAACTTCATGGATACATCCCCTTTCACCCTTCTTTTCTCTTATATACAATTCAATTCAAACACAGCTTTTGGGTACCATCAGCGATCATCAACAACCAAAGAAAATTGATAGCCACCCTGAAATCATTAACTGGCAGCAACCCATCAACAAAAAAATGTCAAACAGCCATCAAACATCAAACCCATGAGAACAACCATCAAACAATGATTTTGCTTTAGCATCGAAATTGGAAGGAAAGTCAAGCAAGGCCAAGGTGTGTTAATTTCTGATTTTCCGCAAGAAAAGGCAAGCACATCTTGCTTGAGAAGGTGAGATCGGGTATATGAAGATGATAAGAGGTGAGGGATGAGATGGAGAGAAGAGAGAGAAGGTCAGAGATTTTCATCAATTTTTGGTGAATAGAAATCAAAGAAAGAAGAAATCAAGAAGGAAAGAGGGGGCAGGCGGGTGGGCGCGCGCGACGGAGGGGAGAAGGAATCTACTGTGAAGGGATTTATAGAGAAGAGATCAAGAGAGATGGGAAGAGAAGAAGATGTGAGGCAGGCAGATGAAGGAGGAGACGGTGAAGGCTTAGCAAGTTTTGTTTTACTGTTTTCTATTTCATTTTTATTAGTTTTTTTATTATTATTAAAATTATATTTTATATTATTATTAAAAAAGTGTAATAATATACCAATTACAATCCTTCAATTTTAATTTATTTACTAATATTTAACGATCAAACTAACGAAGGGTTATTTATGATGATTTTTAAAAAGATAAAGGTAAATACTAACAAAATTTATAAACAATGATTGTATAATATTTTGCTTCAACATAGAGGTAGTTTATGATGTTAACCCGTTTTTAGGCTGGGAGTTGGCTGGCGAAGCTCCATCTCAACTCAAATAGTAAGAGCCCGTTTGTTTATGCGTTTTTGTTGCTTTAACCATTTTCATTTTAGTTTTGGTACATAAAAATTGCACAGAAATTAATTTTTTTAGTCATTTTCATTTCAAAACAAAGAAAATAGAAAACTCGAGTATAACACATATAAAACATAGTTTTCAAGAAAATAAAAATAGAAAAAAATTGTTTTCTCTTTTCTCTCTCGCTCAAGCTACTTTGTCTTTTCTTCATTTTTTTCAAATAATTTTTATCTTTTCATTACAAATTATATTACTTAATAAATATTACATTCTTTAATTTTTCAAAACTATAATTCATTTTAAGGGAAAACTTTAAATACACATAATCAATCATATATTCACACAATTCAAATCTCTCGTGGAATGTATAAACATATCTTATATTCTCATGTCGACCTAAAAATTTTGAAAACAAAAACATATAACCATGCCAAAAGATTATTCATTTTATTTTTAAATTTGTCAACATCCCTTATACGAAGGTTTCAGTTTCGAAAAGATGTTATAAAATCAAATGAGTATTCCATGAATTTCATTTGGTTATTTTTGATAAATTAAAAACATTTAAAAGAATCAACGGCCGAAATAATGCAAATCCATCCATATTATGGGTCTTGTCTAAGACTGCTATAGCGTATTAATATAGCTTTTATAATGAATTACTCTGGTTAAATTTTTATTTTAAAATCGACTTTTTATTAAACAATTTATTTGAATGTAATTGGATCCTTAGGGCGTAAGTGAGAAAAACTTTCGTTTCATTAATATTTATTGAAATATTAATCGGATTATATTGTTCAGTTACATATAAATATTTTTGAAAACTTTAAACGTAATATTCCTTAGAAATATATTCATTAATGATGACTTGGTTAACATTTGTGTACCATTGTTTTCTCCTATTCTGCTTATGCAGCCGGTAGCCAGATACCCTAATCAAGCCTCTGAGTTTTGAAGTTTCTTTGTGCAAGACAGAATCCAATCATCCATGCCCCCACACCCCTTGTTTAAGTTTCCAGATTAACTTAATTAAAGTTAATATCTTAACAGTAAACACTGTTCACTTAGGATGTCACATACCCAAAACTATTTTGTCTTCACACTCCTTAAAGTTCTATGTGGTCTATTTTCTACATAATTTAAAGAATGACCTCAGGGTGATGAGATGATCCAAAACCCATTTGAATTAATATGCAAAGTAACTAAATAAATAGACTTTATATTATAATATTGTACAGAATACCCTAGCAATAGGTTCTTCGTTAGTATCAATAGGAAACTAAGGAAATTCCAAACATTTAAGTTGTGGACGGGAATTCCAGTGCTCAGACATGTAATTGGATTCTCCGCAATTGAAGAAACAGACATTTTGCATCTTAATTAGCCTCTTTTCGTAAGGCATGAATCTCTACCTTACAGTTTATTTCATCCCCCAAGATGACAAAACCCAGTTAGCAAACTAATAATAATAATAATAAATAACAGGGCCAAATTATTAGTTTCAAAACCATGCCGGCTTGTTTGCATTCTGTACATCTAATTGACAAGAAAACGACATAGTCCAGGCATGTTACAGCAGGTCCTCCGCCCACAAAGTTGCACTATATATATTATATATTCTCACCATTGCTTTCCTTGAATTCAATCATTTGGTTTCACTTGAATCTTTTGAGCCCAAGAAATAATGAGTAAGGATCAGCTGTTTGAGCTCCTACCAAACCTGAAAACTGATGATGCTAGTCCAGATTGGCTGAACAAAGGTGACAATGCATGGCAACTCACAGCTGCAACTCTTGTGGGTATCCAAAGTGTGCCGGGCCTGGTCATCCTCTATGGGAGCATAGTGAAAAAGAAATGGGCTGTGAACTCGGCCTTCATGGCCCTTTATGCTTTTGCTTGCGTGTTGATTTGCTGGGTCGGGTGGGGCTATCAATTGTCATTTGGAGACAAGTTCATCCATATCTTAGGAAGGCCCGATGTTGCTCTTGACGAGAAGTTCCTTTTGAAGCAGGGTTTTGCGGGAAAGTTCCCTAATGCAACAATGATCTACTTTCAATTTGTGTTTGCGGCAATTACGTTGATATTGATAGCTGGGGCGTTGCTTGGGAGGATGAATTTTCATGCATGGATGTTATTTGTGCCACTTTGGCTTACATTTTCCTACACTATTGGTGCATATAGTATATGGTGTCCAACCGGCTGGTTGGCTCTCAAAGGAATTATTGATTATTCAGGAGGATATGTGATTCATTTATCTTCTGGTGTTGCAGGCTTCACAGCAGCTTACTGGGTAGGTTGACGATATAACCTTAACAGAAGCTAATTTAATAGTTGGTTCAATTCTTTTTGCATGGTAATTAGTGGTTATATTATTGGTGCAGGTGGGACCAAGGGCCAGCAAAGACAGGGAGAGGTTCCCACCAAACAACATTCTGCTCATGTTGGCAGGGGCAGGTCTACTTTGGATGGGATGGACTGGATTCAACGGTGGCGATCCTTACAGTGTCAGCACAGATGCATCTCTGGCCGTACTTAACACTCACGTCTGCACAGCTACCAGCTTGCTCACTTGGCTCTTCCTTGACATTCTTTTCTTTGGAAAGCCCTCTGTGATCGGAGCCACACAGGGAATGATCACTGGCTTAGTCTGCATCACCCCTGCTGCAGGTGCTAACCGCAAGAGCATGAACGAGGATTCTCAACTAATCTAATCTTCTCTCGGTTTTTAAAGATTTTCTAACGTCCTGTATTTTTCCTTCTTTTAGTTTGCCAAATTTTTCATCTCAAACATGGCAACTAAAAACAATATTAGAATAAATTGACTATCACGTATCACATATAAAAGATACTAATTTTAGATGATGCTCAAAAGGTTTATACTATTGTTGAACAGGAGTGGTGCAAGGATGGGCAGCCATCTTGATGGGAATGATGTCTGGTAGCATCCCATGGTTCACCATGATGGTCCTTCACAAGAAAATTTGGCTCCTGAAGCAAGTTGATGACACCATGGCAGTGTTCCACACCCATGCTGTTGCTGGCAGTCTTGGCGGCATCCTCACAGGCTTCTTTGCCAACCCAAAGCTTTGCCGTTTATTCTATCTGGTTGACGATTGGGAACATTACATAGGCCTTGCTTATGGCCTTCAAAGTGGCAGAGTAGGAGCAGGGTTCAAGCAAATGGGCATCCAGTTGCTAGGAATTGTGTTCGTGATCGGTGTTAACGTGGTTACTACTAGTCTGATCTGTTTGTTGATTGGGTTAGTAGTTCCACTCAGATTGAGCGATGAAGAGTTGCAAACTGGAGATGATGCAATCCATGGAGAGGAGGCTTATGCACTGTGGGGAGATGGGGAGAAATATGAGTCCAAGCTGGGTTCAGTTTATGGTGCTGAAGAATTCCCTCAGGTTGGACCAAAAGGTGAGGTTCAAATGGCTTAGAAATGGAGGCAATTTTATAGTAATTAAGGGTTCGTCTTAGGGTGGATGGATATCTTTAAAAGCGCTGTTCTTGGACTTGTGCGTCCATTTCTTTTTCTTCCTTTTTTGTTACTTTTAATTTTATCCTTTAAACAACTGATGGGGTATTTATTGTCAATCTCAATTTGGCTTTTATGTAGGACTTATCTACTTAAATAAGAATTGAACTGCTTCACTTCTATTTTTTCCAAAAGAAAAATGATAATAAGTTTTTGTGTTTGCACGACTACTTCTTCCATTTTGCATGCCTTCTGAGCTATGGTTTTGCTTATAATCTGTTTCTCAGTTGAAAACATCTGAAAAACAATAGGATTGTCCTCAAAGCAATTAAACTGAGAATTTTTTTGTTAAAGAACAATGATACTTTTTCTAAAATCTATCCCAGATTTTGTATTCCAAATGATGCGTAATTAATTAATATTTATTAAGTAGACAGTGTAATAATGTAATGAGTGATTTGATAGCTTTAATTTTAAGTCATGTGATTTTTAATGCATGATTTTGGAATAAATTTTAAGATGTGATTTGCTAATCTTTTACTAAAACATTGTTCTCTCTCCATACGGCCATTGGTTAGAAAATGCAAAGTTAAAAATGAACAGGTTTGTTGCTAAAATGGCTTACTTAAAGGAGTCTTTTTTTAAATTAGTAAACTTTTTATTATGGTTTAGTTGAGTTCCATTAAAAAGAGATAAAAATACTGTTCTAAATGAGTTGTTAGACCATGCTAAATAGTGTTGCTTGACGTGCAAGACAATAATCGTCAACATAGTGTGTTAAATAGCGCCATCAAGGCTGTTAGACAATGTTTTTGTGTAGCTGCTTGACAACGTTGTTGATCACATGCTTTCAAACTTTTTCTAACCTGTCTTAAAATTTATCTAATAATATGATATTTTTTTTCCTTAAAGTAGGATTTGATTGAGCAATTAAGAAAAATAACGTTTCGTTAAAATTCAAAAAACACTATAAACACAGTAGGTGTGAAGAAAATTAATATATATCTTTATTTAAATATAGGTTGGTTAAATGCCATAATAGTTAAATTAAAGGGATTATTTAGAATTTTAATAAAATTATTGCTTAACCTAGTTCAATTTAAATAAACAAAATTACCCTTTTAAATAAGCCAACAGATATGGTAAGTAATTATTTGTCAGTGATTGTTGACGAGTAACTCTTCATGCTTGATAGATCTAATATATTTAATGACACATATGAGAGAGTATATTTACCATTTGAAGTTGAACTTGTTAGGATATCAAAGAAACAGAATTTTATTAAAATAAATAAAAATCCCTAAACTTAGTTATTGTCAACCATTTCTTCAAGGGAAAATTAAAAAATAGACACTATTAGGGGACTTAAATGAAATATAGACACAACATGAAAAATTTTCATGCCATAAACACTTTCTTCATCAAATGATTAAAATACCCTTAAAAATTCAATTTATTTCTAAAGTGTTTATTTCCCTCTTCCGAGACTGAGAGATATATATTTCTAAAACCCCTCGACACTCTGTTCGACACAATCTAACACGATCATTCTTGAGGATAGAAGCAAGACGACGAAGAGAGAAGCAAGAACCGACACTCTGGTAAGCATTTTCGTCGGTTTTTTCGTAGTTTTAGTAATCTTGTTAGTTGTTTTCTGGATCGTTTGATTTGGGCTAGATTTTAGGGATTTTGAATTATGGATTTAAGTTTCCGATCAATTTTTGAACTTATTTTGTGTTTATGCGGCTAAATGAAGTGTTATTAGTTGATTTTTGTGATTTGATGTGTATGAAAACGGTAGAAAGCGACGGTTTTCGTAGCGACGAAGACGATGACGAGTGCCGATTTTCGCTCGACACCACTCGACACACGACACCTTTGTGTCGAGTCATGTAAGATGCACGAACCGACACACGACATCATGAAATTTTCGAAGACATCGAGTGTCAGTTTCGTGGAAACCGACATATCGATGTCTCTAACTATGTATCCGACACTCGACATCTCTCTAGGGAATGTCGAGTTTAGGGAATGTCGAGTGTCGGTTTTATGTAAGATGACCTGATGTCGAGTGTCAAATGAAAGTGAAAACAATCGTGTTGAGTGTCGAATACATGACCCGACTAGTAAAACATCACATCCGACACAGTCGTATTGTCGGATGTCAAACCCTAGCATATCCGACAAAGTTTCATCAGTCAAAGTTTCGTCGGTTTCTATCTATCGAGCGCGTCGAGTTTCGTCGAGTTGTGTCGACTGTGTAGAGTGCATCGAGCGTTTTAATAGATTGCCTGTTTTGGCCTTGTTTTTTGGCCTTTTTGCATCATATTTAACTATAACGGACTTTGTTTTTGCAGGTTGAAGCAAATGGCAAATGAATTTAGATTGTCCTTCACCCTAAAGACATCGTATGATGAGCACTACCATGCGATTATCAAAATTTAGCAGGTTTGGACTGTATAGAATGGATTTGCGCGACGTTAAGTGCGAGACAAAAAAACATGTTTCGTAATACACGTTTTCGGTTTCTCTTAGACATTCGAGAGCTGTCATTTCCATCTCAGTTGATGCATAATATGCTTCTGTGGGAGGTTAACACAGTATGGTACGATGAAGAAATGTGGTTCCTTATTGAAGGTAAAATTATGGTTTTTAACTACAATGTAGTTAAATAATTTTATTTTTGAGCATATGTTATTTATAGTTATGTTTTTTGTTACCATTATTGATATCTTATGTTTTTTTTTCTTCTTTCCAGGAAGACTGATTCGTTTTTCTGTCCACGAGTTCGGTTTGGTCACTGGATTGAGATTTGCTTCCACCGTGCCACCAATACTGACTGTCTTGAATCTGTGCCCTTTGTTGAATACGTATTTCAAGGGCGAGGACTTGGAGCTCATGGATTTCTATCCAAGACTTCGCGCATTGGATGTGTCAGCTATGCCAGATGAGGATGTTGTAAAGCTAGCATTGTATTACGTGCTCGAGCATTTTTTCATGGCACAGGATCGACGCCGATATGTCTCCCGTATGTGGTTGAATTTCGTCAACACATTCGATGATTTTAACAATTATCCATGGGGTTTGGTGTCTTACCAGAAGACACTTGAAGGAATGAAAAATGCTTTGGACAGAAGGTTAGGAAGGTATAAGAAGCGAGCCGAAGTGAAGAACAAGAAGACGAAGGGGAAAAGAAAGCAGTGCAAGAGGTATAACTTAGAAGGGTGCCCATACGCTATTCAGGTACATACTGAAAAAAAATATGTTGACATGTTTATTAGTTTCTTTGAGTTACAAATTTAAATACCATCTGTCACTAAAAAAACCCTTATGTTATTAAGATTTGGTTGTACGAGGCTGTGTCGTATATTGGCGTGACATATTGACGAGCGGTCGATGTGGAGAGGATACCGCGCTTGTTGAAGTGGGAGACAAAGAAGACCCATCGGAGGACATCATCAAACGTGATGTCCTGCTGGTTAGGAGACAGGTTGTAAGGTTCCCCTGTCTTTAGAACTTTTTCTATTTTTGGTCACAGCGAATCATTGTTTAATTTGATGGATTATTTGTTGACACAGGCTCGTCCAGTCGCTGTTTTGGAGCCATCTGAGGCAGAGCATATGACAGATTGGTATAGTAGGCTTGCTGAAGTAGTTGACATCCGAAGAGGTGCACATGTAGCCTGGGCGACATCTATGGATGCTCCTTTAATGCTCGATGAGAGGATTGAGCCACTTCCGACAAAGAATCCATCAGCTCCATCTCCTGCTGGTTAGAGTTTCCTTATTGGACCTGAGGTGGGGCCAGTCAGAGACATAGCTAATGCTGTAGGTAAACATGTCCGTCGCCTGCTTCCCCTATTAGACCTGAGGTGGGGCCAGTCAGAGACATAGCTAGTGCTGTGAGTGAACGTGTAGGGTCTCCGTCGCCTGCGTCCCCCGTTAGTCCTACATGTCTGGCATACGAGAGTCACAGTCATGAGGATCCTTTCGGAACTCATTTCCTTGGACATAGTCCCGTCGATAGACCTTATATGGGGACAAACATGGACACAACTGGTCCCCTTATCAGTCCTGCGCCTACCACATTTGACAGATATAGGCATGCGGGTGATTTGATTCCTCCGTCGGGTGGTACGAGCACCTACCGTGACATTTCCCCTCCTATAGACGATGTCCTTTCAAGCTCAAAGGTATGTAATGAGAAAATACATTCGTATACTTGTCCATTTACTTTGATGGTTGTTTGGTTTGTCATGGTGATCCTGAATAATGATATACAGGTGCAGCCATTCTATGATGGGCTCGAGAGCACAGTTCTGCATAAAGTTGTAGGACTCCGAGAGGAGATCACAATGTTATAGGCAAAGAACAAGGACATGCGGTGAAGTTCAACAGCCAACAGAACCTGAACCCATGGACACGAGTGTTCGTGCTGTCGATCCTCCTCTCACGGGCTTCGTTTGGCTCTGAGGTCGACGACTATTTTTAAGAAAGTATAACGGAGCCCCTTTGTCAGTCCACCAGGTTGAAAGAGAGCCAGGGTTGAGCCCACTGTACAGCTGGAGGCCTCGGTTGTTCAGCCCGTTGAGAGATAAGATCTTCAGCCCCCCAAGGAGCCCACTATGCATCTTGGCGAGATCGTTGTCCAGGATACAATCATTGTATCGCGCATGTCCTTGTCGACTCGGGTTCCACTATTTGACCCACGTACCCCCATACCAGTTGCTAATTGCATCAGCTTCAATGAATGGCTGGAGGCCGCGGAGGGTGATATTGATTTGGGCGTCTGCATCGTTGATCGTGAGTTCTTGAAGACGTTGATGACGCCGTCAAAGTGGCTTGCATCTGAGATTTGTTTAGCTTCTTCTCATCTCCTCCAATATTGCAATATACATTTGAAATTTTTCCTGACTACTGCGGCTACATGCAGCACATGGATAGCTACTTGTGGATGTTACGTTGTAGAAGTCGCGATATGGGCGCAGCTATTGTCCAGAGGTCTGCTTTCCTGGACACCACTTTTTGGGTAGGTATTTGCTACACATCTGAATTTATAGTTAATTTCTGATTCCTTCAATGTGCTAACCGTACTCCTGAAATTGCGGTTAAAAGTGAAGTCATTGTGGACACAATACTCGGACAGACTGAATGAGATTAACTGGGTGAACGAGGATGATATGGTCCAGTTTGTCCTCGGGGTGATGCCCTCGTTGGACGACCATGGGTCGATGTGGATAGGGTGAGTATATTTATATTCAAAGTGTTAGTATGTGCCGTTTTATTTGTATTGTTGTTCTCGATTTTCATGTTCTCAATTTCAATTTCAGCTTTATGTCCCTGTTAACATCGGAGACGATCATTTGGTGGCAGCCGATATGGATTTGAAGCGCCGTGTCGTAGTCATATATGACTCATGTATTACGCATAGTTCCATCGACACAGTCAGAGATGCAGTCTGCTGCCTAGCGGAGTTGATTCCCGTATGGCATCCATGGATGTTTACGGTCTTCCTGACTACCCCGCATCCCCATACAACATTGAGCACATTGACGATGAGACCGAGGTGCCACAGTAGGAGGCTGGGGGAAGAGCATGTGGCGTGTACTATTTGAGGTACATGGAGTTCTTAGTGGGGGGTGTTCCATTGACAGCCTTTAAGACATTCACAGACGAATTACAGCGGCAAAGAATGGCAATACAGCTTTAGGCTTATCGAGTTCGTCCACAGACGGAGGAGGCCGTCCCGAGCGTTATAGGGCCTATCGAGGTTGCGGCCATCATAGGGCCTACCGATGTTGTGCCTGCCAAGGTTGAAGCCATCACAGGGCCTGCAGATGTTTTGCCTTCTAATGTTGGGGCCATCACCGGACTGTCAATGTTGTCTCAGCCGATGTTGCGACCACCACAGGGACATCTAATGTTGTGTCAACGGATGTTGAGCAGTAGCCCAGCACGACTCCTTCTTGATTTTGTGTCGTGTATATATTTTGTATAGTTACACATTTTTGTGGATATATAGTTTGTGGATATTTACACATTTTTGCATAGTATCATATTTTGTTTAATAGCACATGTTTTCCATGAATAAGGGTACGAAAACTTGTAAATACATTTTATCCCGGATGTATTTGTACATACTTGTACATTTATATATGAATGGTTTAGGCACAATACGTTTAATGTTTTATACATTGACGAAGCACATAAATTCGTGTCTCATACATGAAGGGTTTATACTTATACAAGAATGTTTTATACTTTGACGAAGCACATAAATGAGTGTCTCATACACGAATATTTATTTCAATGACAATGCAAATAAATTCTTAGCGGGAAAAATAACGTAAATTGCATATATTAACGAAGCACATAAATGAATGTTTCATACTTAAAAGTTTTATACATTGACAATAAATTCTTTTGAACGACAATAAGGCATGTATAAACGACATGTGCTGGCCTAACCATCTTTGTCGTTAGGAGAGTCTTACGCCCATAATATGCAAGAATTCTTTCACCCAAGTATTTCTCCTTGTAAAGTCAAGTGAGCTCTGTGATCACATCTTTGTTGATCTTCCTTGATGTTTCTTCTGGAGTTATAGTCACCTAAATAATTAATAAATACAAAATGAGAGTTGTTGCATTCTGAGAATAATGTAAATAGACTACGTCGCTGACAACAAACAAATAAGATTACATAGACAAAAAAACCCCTTGCCTTGGTAGCCATCATCCCCTGTCGCCCGCAAGTTTGAGACAAGCTAGACTCACCGACAGAAGGGATTCGATTCCTCTTAGGACGACCAGCTGGTCTCCCCATGACTGGTGGTAGGACCACTCTGCTGCGTACCTCCTCAGAAACTATCCAATCCTCACTAACTCCAACAGGAACAACTAGCAGAGCATATGCATGTAGTAATGTTTTAGTCGTATACCAATAGGCATAATAATCATGACACGTCAGTAGATTCATACGTTTGCAAACGGCTAATACATGTGCACACGGAAGCTGGTCAAGATTAAACACCCGACACGTGCATGTCCAAGCGTGCATGTCAACGATGCTAACACCGTCATTGCCTCTCACCTCATACATAGTAAGAGAGATACCGCTAAGCCTTATACGTTCGCCCTCCTTTAAACGCTCCTTCATCAACTTGTTTGCCCATAGCAGGAGCTGTAATTCTGAGTTAGCAAATAACTATCGATGATCATAGAACCATTGCTGCAAGTTTGCCCAGTAATAATCTGCTAACAATGTCATCGAAAGGAATCGTGCATGTCGCAAATAGTTATTCATCAACTCAGCCATATTTGTTGTCATGATGTTATACCGTTGGCCATGAAACTGTGAACGTGCACATTTATTGACTCCAATATCTTGAAGATAAGTTCCTGTTGCTGGCATATACGATTCAATTTGTCACATATGATAGTTGAAATCAACACAGTGATATGTCCTTACAGCTCGGGAGTATAAATCCAACAAAGTCTTGTCCTTGAACGTGGCCTTCAAGTTACCTTTCAGATGATAAGTGTACAATCCATGGAGTGCATGAGAAAAAACTGCTACAATAGCTCGTTTAATGCTACGATGACGGTCAAAAATGAAAACAAGATCTCGGACATTTTGTACAACATGATGACGCAACTGTCTCATGAACCAGTTCCATGAATTATCATTTTGAGAATGTCCAACTCCAAATGCCAATGGGTATATTTGTTTATTTCTATCCATACAAGAAGCCAAAAACATTGTACTTCTATATTTTCCTTTCAAAAAAGAACCATCAACTGTGATAACTAGCCTATTGATGATGCAAATCCAGCAATAGAGGCCCCCATACTCATGAAAAAGTATCTAAAATGGTTGTTGTCTTCAGTTTCTAAAGACATTTTGGTCATTGGGTTTGCTTTCTCAATCATGTACATGTACTAGGGGGTAGTGTGAATGATTCCTCATGAGATCCATGAAATTCTGGCAAAGCTGCCTCCTTTGCCCTCCATACCTTTTTGTATGTGATATTAACACCCAATGACTCTTAAACATCAGACATAATATCCTTCGGACGATATATTCTCGAAGCCTCGACGAATTTGCTCTTAATATGTTTGCCAATGACATGTGCAGTTGCCTGTTTGTGATTTGGGTGAAGTCCAGCTCCGGAGCATGTGTGATGGTTCTCATACTTTTTTACTTGGAAGAAACGTGAATCGACTACCTTTGTGACACGTAAACGCCATTTACAAGATTCAGCACGACAGACAACCTCAAACCTTGTTGCATTGGAGTTTCTCACCTTGAATTGAAAGTTGCGTGTTAATGCCAAATACGACAACTTATCACGAAGCTCCGTTTTGCTGTTAAACATATGCCCAACCCCCACCTCAATCCCATCAACTACAAACGATGAAGCATCATCGCCAACTACGGATGATGAATGCATAATAGACGGCATCCACGTAAATGTGTTAGCCCAACGACTGTCATTTTCATAGCCCAAATTAGCTTCTTCATGTCTAGGATTTGCATCCATTCTCATCTTATTATTCGACATTAATCTTATTGATGTCCGTATAGTGGAGGAGTACGTGTAGAGTGAATTGGAGAAGGAATGGTAAACAGCACATCCTAGTTCACATCATTGCAGATCTCTGTCTGTTCATCATTATTAAAATACGTTACATCCTGGCCATCAACAATAAAATCATCCAAACCCTCAACATCATTCTCAATACGAATAGTGCAATCATCATTGTCATCGTCAACATACTCACTAGCATCATCACTACTATCATCATAATCTTCATAATATTCATCACCACCATCACCATCACTAACATCACCACTAACATTATTAACATCAATATTACCTAAACTCTCAAACTCTATAATGCTATCGAGATGACGTACCAATCTCGATGGCATCGACGGGAGCACCCTTTCTTCATTTTCAACTAACATCCCAACTGATTTATGCCCTGCATGCCCTGAATACTGCTCAAACTCAATGCTAACGTTATCATTCAATTGTGGTTGTGCACAAACAGGAGTGAACTCAATTAATTGGTTGCTTCAACTTACTGAGCGAAACAAAGAGGGATGAGAATATCTTTGTCGCCTACGTACTGCATCGGATCCTGACCTCTGTCTTTGCTTCTCTCTATCTTTAACTTTGACAATTAATGGTGTATATGACTGTTGGTCCTCCAAACAATGTTGTATAAAGAAACAAACATCTTTGTCAGTCTCAATAGGAGTCGCCATTGGCAGAACACCATTAAAAGCAAATTGAACATCTAAACTCATGTTATGCTTACGAAGATCCCAACCCATTTCAGTACTAATACAGTCAACCAACTCATTATAGGTAGCACACCTACGAATTATCAATGGCTTCGCCCTCTCACTGGTGTACGAATAACTACCATTCTCTTGCATAGTCCAAGAACCATTGTATAGAATAAGTATGCGTACAGTTTTTATTTCTTGCATGATAGAGACATATCATATAAGGTCCGTGGACAAAAAATCATTACGAAATTGCTTATAAAAGTCACAAAAACGAGATTTCTGCCCAAACGCTCGATGTTAAACGCTTGACGCTCGACACTAGAGCAAGCTTGACACACGACTTTCGACGCTCGACACATATACTTGACACACGAACTCGACGAAATTTACATCTCACAATCGACACGTTCGACACTCCACGCGACGCACAAACTCAAACTTGACACGCGACTCTCGACGCTCAACTAACTCGACGAAATTTACATCCGACAACCGGCACGTTCGACACTCCACTCAACGCACAAACTCGACACTCGATCGTAAACTCGAGACAACCCCTCGACACTAGACATTACCCTCCAACATGTCGAGAGCTGATCTGACACATCGAGCAATGTCACTCGACAAATTGCGTCTTCTTCTCCATTGACTGCGACACCAGATTTTTTCAAACGATTAGCAATTTCCAGCAAAGTTTTACAAAAATCGCACTATCTCTAACCTTAGTTCATATACGTATCCCTATTTTAATCTACATAATGCGGTTGATAGTTACCAAAATAATAAATAATAAGAACATTACAACCTACTGATTTTTCATGCCATTTAGAGAGAGATTAAGAAAAGTTTTTCTTACCTTATTACTCAAGCTTCAGCTGTTGAACATTGTTTCAGATAGTACAACTATTAAAGATTGTTGAAAATTTGTTATTAATCGTGGGTGTGATATTGATATTGTTTCCTTTCCTTTTTCTTTCTTTTCTAAATTGAATTATATAAGGATATTTTAATCATTTAATAAGAAAACTATCTATAATACAAAAATTATTTTTATTATATCTATATTTTATTTAAGGTTTCTAATAATGTTTATTTTTTTTAATATTTTCTTTCTTCGATGATGCAGAGTGTTTGAGCAATGAATAAACAGAAAAGGACAGCAGTGAAAGGCTCTTTGACGAGGAGCTATCAAGATAACCCGATTAGCTGGAAAAGAATTCCAGCCACCTTTGCTTGCGTTGGCATGGCCGCCTTCCAAAAGTCATCGTTGATTGCATTGTAATCGTGATGTGTCTACTATCTATACCATACTATGCATTCCCATAATAAACAAATAAATATTTAAACAAACCGACAACAAGAATACTTTTGATGTAGACCCTGATGTTCCAACAACACCTTTTGAAAATTTGCCTCACTTTTATTAATTAACTAAGGATTTATCCCTGAGGTTAGGTCAAAAGGAAATTGAAGATCTCAGTTTTCTGAAACCTAAAATTACCCCCTGAGGTTACTGTACCACCGTTAGATTTAACAGAAAATATATTAAATAGTAATTTAACGCTTTAGAAACCATTTAAAAAAGGGTATTATAGTCTATTTTACTGCTTATTAGCGTTAAATTATTATTTAATACATTTTTTTGTTAAATCTAATATTAGCATTAAGTTATTATTTAATGTATTTTCCATTAAATCTAACAGTTTAATACATTTTCCGTTAAATCTAACGGTGCTACAGTAACCTCAGAGGGCAATCTTAGATTTCAGAAAATTGAGGTCCTCAATTTTTTTTTTCTAACCTCAGGGGCAAATTAGCATTATCCCATTAACTAATTTAATTATTATAATTCCTCTGTTGGGTTATAATCTAAACTAAAGTCTATAAATACCCAACTAATTGATTTATTTATTGGGGTCGAAGAAATTGGATGATGATACGACAACGGCAAGTGCGTTTCGCTGTTTGTTGGAAAATAAAAAATTAACAAATTTTCGGGTAACATTAATGTATAATTGACTTACAAAGCAGGAAAAAGAAAAAGCAAAAACATTTTCTAAATTTATTTCCTTCCCAACTCGTTCTTCAAATAATAAAAATAAATGTGCAGTGTTTGGCTGATTTATGTAGAAATAGAGAAAGAAAAGCAGCTTTTGAGGGAAAAGGAAAAGTGATTAGTATATTCAGGTCAGGTAAAAGGAGGAAAAATCAAAAGTGTACGGACTGCGAAGAGAGTCAGATCTGCAAAAACTGGAACGCAAATGAGAGTGAGGATTACACAAACATGATCAGCAACGTCAACGGTTTTGAATGAATTTGAGTCAATGAGAATGGACGGTGAAACGGCGTCGTCGGTGGATGGTCATGTTTCAGCAACTTCAGCTGCTGCAGCTGATACCACAGGAAGGCATCGTATTCTGGCCGACCTCAAGCGTGTCGATCAAGAATACAAATTCTTGGAGGTTTTCTCATTTTATTATTATTATTATTATTATTGGTTGGTAAAAGCAAGTTATGGATTCTGTTGTTGTGTGGTCTTTCTTTGTTTTCCAATGTATGGTAGTTGAGGTTCTGCACTGATTTAGCTCAGAGATAGATAGGCGCTAAAAAAGGAAAAAAGCCAAGTTGGAGCTCCATATTTTACTTAAAGCCTATCCTTTTTAGGCTTTTACTATTTTGTTGACATTTGCTGTATATATCTTTGCATAAAGTTCACCCATTTGAAAACCTTTCATTTGAATGGGGATAAAAGGTTTCAAAAACCGCTTTAATATATGTTTCTTACCCATCAGAGTAAATTATTATTATTATTATTATTTTTCTTCATGATTTGGTTCCGTTTACTGATAAGTGGAGGTTGAAGGATTTATGAACTTTGGATGTTGCTAGCTGATAAATAAGAATTTCTGCTCAATTTAAGAAATCTTGATTTATAGTAATTTAATGGTAAGTTAAGTAAGTATGTGGCCATATAGCGCTCCTAGGGGTTGAGCAGCTAAAATTGCCTTTTTTTTTTTTTTTTTTTTTTTGGGGAAAGGATCTGAAGTGTATCTTCCGTTGTTAGATTTGGTGACTTGTATACCCAAGTAAATGTTAGATTTGACATCATGTTAGTTTCATGCTATGTTTTAGCATTTGAATAATCTCTCTTTTTTTGTTGGTTGCATTGGCTAATTAATATTTTCTGCAGTTTTCTTTTTTAATTAATGAAATCATAGTGCTTGAACCCAACTTATGACTGTTTTAGAATGCTGGGTTTCATTTTACCTTTAAAATGCTATATTATGAAGTATTAAAATTGTCTTTTTAAGGTGGGACGTCAACCCTTTTTTTCTCTTGCAAGTTACCATTTAGTTGAGTTTGTTGAATCCCTAAAGACATCACGGAGCTGTAAATAATTGCTTTTTGACTGACCATGAACGGCCATAATGCCTACTGATAGAATTCAATCACCAACCCAAATCTTGAAACATGAGAAAAGAGCACTCACGGTTAGAATTTGGTTTACCGGTTTTGCAAAATCTTGTGTATGTCAGAGGAAAAAGAATAGTTCTATTTTCCTTGGAGTGCACTGTGCGTAATAGTCTCGCATAGGTCCCTTCAGCACCTTATTGAGTTAAAAAATAGAAAAGAACTACAAAGAGCTCAAGTAATTATTATCTTGGCTACTAAGGGACTCTTCACATCCCTCTTCCATAGGCCTTCAAGTTTTTTAATGGTCTACTTCATTTAACTTTTCCAATATTATTGATGCCATAGGGATTTCAAGAGTTTCCTATCAAGAGTTGAAGGTTATCATAAAGAAAATTTTACACTTGTCTGAATATTTTTAGGCATCGCTCCATACTTTTTTTGTTCGATATTATTAAAAAAAATCTAAATAATCTGTGCTTTTCCTACAGAAAATCATCAGATACTGTGTTCTGAGCTTGTTGTCTATTATTTCCATATTTAAGCCCACTGTAATTTTGGACTACACTTCTTAAACAGCATCAAAATGCTAGAACTTAAGTTAGGAAATCAGTTGCCTTGTTTCTGTGTTTTCCTGTGTTTATGCTACCATGTCCTGGCGTTGGTAGTTGGTCAAGACTCAGGTAAATTCTTTCAGCTAGTATGAGGAGGAAGACGCAAAAATCTGTCCGTGATTCTGTTTATTTATAGTTTCCTGCATAGTCGCTTCAGTTTGCTAGTTACTTCAGTATTTGCAGTATTATTTTCATACTTGTATCAACACATCTTTTTTTTTTTTTTCGGGGTCTCTTTTTGTTTCTGTATTGTCATCTTTATTCACAACTAAAATCTGATGAAAGTGCTGATTATCTTGGCATGTGAATTGCAAATTAGAGTTGAATGCTGATTCATGTTATCGTACTTCTTTTAATGAATTTTATGCAGGAAGAGTTGCAAGAGCTTGGCAGAGCAGAAAATGTCTCAGCCACATGTGAAGAGTGAGTATAGTCCTATGAACTAGGCTGAAAGACGAGATAACATAGTTGTTTTGTAGCCAACAGGATAGAAAATAAAGTTGACAAGAATTGTATTTCTCTATTTGATTTGCTCTCATTTAGAAACCAATAACAGAGACCTCCGAATTATTGACCTTGGCATTTCCTTGTTGAGTCCATTAGCAATTATAGCTCATTCTTCATAAATTAAAATAGCAATTATAGCTCGTTCTTCATAAATTAAGATAACAGTCAATCTCTTAAATTATGTGGTTGGAATGTTACCCAGAAAACTAATATTGGTTTGTTACCATTCCTCAGATTGCTGCACTTCATAGAGACCAGACCTGATCCGCTACTCCCAGTGTAACCTCTGTAACCTATATCCTTTCTTTATCTGTCTTAATACAATTTGATTTTCTCTCTTATGCTTGTTCATCAATTTATTATAACAACAGCACAACTGGCCCTGTAAACCCTATATGGGATCGATGGTTCGAAGGGCCGCAGGATGCACAAGGTTGTAGATGCATGATACTCTGATTTGAGGCAGTCTAACATTGATCCCCATTTGTTCCTACTTCCTCGGGGCTTCAGAATTTGCTACAATTGAACAGCTTTAACATGCGACACAGTAATTGTCGATTGAATTGTCTACTCTGGCAACACCAAATTTGTAGGTTATTCATATTTTGTAGAATTATACGTTTGGATGCAATTTGTAAATCAAGTACGCCTAGGGGGGAAACTCTGACCAAGTTGACTTGTTCCCTGCTTCATGTTCGGATGGGTGAAAAATTTATCAAATCAAGTTATGCTTTTAGGTCACTGGCAGAATTATCATTATTTTTTGAATTTTCGTGAAGAAGTAGATAATCGCCACTCCAGTTAGTTGGAGGCAAGGTAGGGAGAAGAAAAATGCATTTTGGTTCTGCCATGCATCGCTTCCGGCTTCATTAGCTAGTTTTCACTATTTGTTGGCCAACGGGTACAACTTATTAGTAATTAAGAGAGTAGTATTTATAGGAAAATGATTTCAATGTACCTTATGTTGATGACTTACAAACTCCAAGATGGCATGTTTCACAAAATGAATACAAAAGATTACTAAAAAAGCCGTGCGGAGAATTACAGCCCGAAATGCAGATCAGGGCATCAGGCACTAGTCCAGCAATTTATGAGCTACGACGGTTGAAAAACGCATTTTTCATATCTGTAAAGTTGATGAAATTTATTTAAGACAAGTTTCAAAGTCTGCACTAGCAGATTTACTCATTGGTAGTTGGACACGTATGAAGATTTTTGTCCAAGATATTGCGTTAGACTATACAGTGCGTATATTGTCCTTTGACCGAAAAAGCATAGGTTAGAGTAAGCGAAATGTGGAAAAATTAGTAAAGAGGAAAACAGATTCGAAAGAAGCGTTCAGACGGCTCAAACCACGAAAATATGAAATAGGAGAGTTAAGCTAAAAATTAAAAAAAAAAAAAATCAGTGCAATATCAAACTTCAAGCAAGATGGCATTTAATTGATTGAAGTTGAAAAGGTAATTTTATATATAATCTGTTCTAGAAAATACAGAAGAAGATTATTCAGTCACTGGACATTTCAAAGCAGGGATTTCTGTTATTCGCACTATGCTTCAAGAAGGGTTCAATGTCAAAAGCATCCCTAGGTTGCTCTAATGATCAGGAATGCTTCCACATCAAATACAGCATTGCTATTTGATGAACGTGTGAGGCAGTTGAATTTAAACTATGAAGAATGAAAGAGGAGAGCAAACAGATTTACACTACTTAAGCAGACAATAAGTGTCTCAGCTGGAGTAGATGTTCCTCATCCGAAATGTTCAGGGAGACCCGGAGATTTGTTAAGAGGGACTCCTGCTCCCAACTTAATGGACCTGAAGCATACAATGCCTGCATGGTTGACTTGTATGCATGAAGCTCCAGTTCATGGATATCAACATCTACTTTGTGTCTCAAAAGTGGGAATATATGTTTTTTTCCAGGCATAGGAGATGATGACTCTGCATCAGAATTGCTGGATATATTTTCTAGTGATTTAAGAAAATTTTCTTCAGTATAGTAGCCAAAATCATCAGAACTACAACTAGCAACAGAGCATTGGTCGCCATCCTGATCAGACCAATGACGAGTAGAAGAAACATGTAACCAGTCTGTAGTTGCTATTCCCATTTTTGCATCCATCTCGGTAGATTCTGTAATAAATTTTTCATCCAGTCTTACTCTTAGAGAAGGAATATCATCTACCTGCTTAAACGAAGGAAGGGCTCCCATCAGAGGGCCCTTGAATTCTCCTGCACAAAAATGTAATTTTCTTTTCTTGCAGCTTCCTCCAATAACCACGTCATTGGAGGTTATTTTACGGTTGTAACCATGGCTTCTGTTTATGGTTCTCACTGGGTTGTACTTCTTACAGTGGTTGCGCACATTGGTATAGAATTTCTGACAATCTTTCTCTCTTGAGTCACAATCCTTGCCTGTCTGTTGGGATGGAGCCTTGGAAAACAAGTCTGAAGAAGATATGGAATCCTTTTGTGCAGCAAATTGTTTGTCCGCCACAATCTGAAGCCAGAAGTACACATAACATCAGAAACATGAAAAGATCCCATAAATCAGAACAAATAACTTGATAAATGTTATCGCTACCCAGGCTTCTTGTTTTAATATTACCATTACTAAAATCCTGATAAATATAAAATTGTTAGCAGGAAAAAGAAAATTCTCAAACATAGATTGTGATTAAACTCACCAGAATTAATAGAATGGACTCCAATGATCTTATTATAAATTATTTCTAACCTCATCAAACATTAAAATATGTTAAATAACAACTGAACTAATGTACTGTTTCTCTCCCTTTAAAAATCAGCGGAAAATAACTTCATAAATTAATCCGCAATTCTTGTTCCCCTAAATTGAGATTCTTAAATATTAATATCACTAAATCCTGGCAGAAATGAAGAGACTAGCAGGAAAAATTGATTTGTCTCATTAAATACATGGCAGCACAAACCTTAATAAGCATAATAGACAATGATGATGACATACATACAAAGATTGCATACCACAAGTTTCAAAGTTCCATGAAAGAGCAAGTCAAGATTAAATCATATATGCTACTTTTTACATGGCTATATAGCAAGCATTTAAGATTTTCTGGATCTGATTTAATTTCAGGTTAAAATTCATGTATACACCATAAGCACAGTCCTAAAATAAAGAACCATCGTGATATAGCATAACCTTCCACTGAATTTACACATTAGTAGCAGTTAATGGTTATGCAAAGTACTATATGATATCAGTGTAAAGCACATTGATATCACTACTAAAGGATACAGTAAAACAAGGAAAAAAAAAGAGTAATATTGATGAAAATTTATAGCATGATGCAGAGTTAAATCTCCAGGTGAGTTGAAAAGAAGACATTGGATTCCAAGACATTCGAGAAACCAGATTGCCAAACACCATAATATACCTGGAAAATCCTCCACAAATATATGAATACTCAGGTATTTTTTAAGTTATGGTCTTAAACAATCTCAGCAGCTCACAAGTACCTAAAATGTCTCATGTTAAAAAACATGATTCATATAAGCTACTCACAGTCGAGGAAGTTATAATGTCATTTGAGTTCCATCAGAACTAATATCAAGTTTTTCATTTGATTGAACATCTACAGCCAATTCTCTGTTTGTAGGCCGTGATGCATGAATGAATCTCAAGTCATAAGAGATCAACTGAAAGAAGAATTCTCAAATAACCAGTTGAAAAAGAAACCGAGGACAAACTACCATAAAAAACTTTATAACCAACAAGTAAAGTTGAACTTCACTTTGAATAAGGAAGTTGACAAAATCTGATACCTGCCCCATGGCTGACCACTCGTTGTTATGCCAAGTTAGCCGGGTTCTTATTTTAGATTCGTGAAATTCTTTGAGTTGGATGGATCCAAACAACCTAACCACAAACCAGTTCCTTTGCAGCACCTCTGCAATCTTGCCTACCCTCCAACATTTAGAATCAAAGACTTCAGCTATATCTCCAACCATCCATCTTTTCCCTATCTCATGCAGAGGCTGGGGCCTAACATCCTCTACATGAACCTTCTCCAAGAGTGGCTCGCCATTGTGGTCCATAAGGAATTTGTACTTAACAATGTAGTAATTGCAACATTTTGAAATTACAGTACCGGGAAACCAGGAGCCACGCGGATCACACTCTCTTCTTAATGCCTCCACTGAATTCCCATTTCTCAGCTTCATTTTTCCACAACTCTTCAACCTTAATTAAAAATATATACTCATCATCATTAATTGTTAGTGTTTATAATGAATATAAAAGCAAACAAGTCAATCGTCCAAGAATAAGAATTCTCCAAAAGCATCCATGGAAATAACTGAAACTCCCATTTAACTGAAAACAGATCGTGAAAATTTAGAACTCTGAACCTCAAAAGCGCTTGAAAGATTTGAGTTTCGAAGTCTCAGAAGAAATCCAACTACTATTCAGAAGGATAAAACAAGTAGTTCTTTGTCAAAAAGTTGCTAAGATTAAGAATCAAAGCAAGGTACAAAAATCCTCAAACAGAAAAAACACCAAATACAAACAAATAACAAGCATCGAAACCCTTAGCAACTAACAACATTCTACACCAAACCCAGATTACCCCACGAAGAAAAAAACCAACTTTCTTGACCAAATCAGCATAAAAGAAATAGAGGCTTGAAAACCAACTCAAAAATCAATCCATCTTTAACAGGATTCTAGCAGTCACCAAGAAAGCGAACCATATTACAACATCAACTAATAAAAAAAAAAAAACTAACCAAGGATTAAAAAGTGTCCTTTTGGAGTTTAGAATTGAAATAATAACATAACAGAAATGAAAAAACAAATGAACATGACATGATTGACGAGAGAAGGACTGACCTGGAAACTGCAAATGAAGGACGAAAAGGAACAGAACAGAGGTTTGTAGTGATCATGAATACATCTTTAAAATCTTAAAATTTGGCAAGATTAAGAACTAAGATTAACTCAACTCAAAAGTTTCAATTTTGGTAACATAATTCATAATTTCACGTAATTGTGTTTCTTCACCATAAATTGTTTACGGTAATTTTGCATCTTCTTGTATCTAACCAACCATTAACCACTTTTGATTTTGGACAAACCCTCCATGTTGGACATTCCAGTGACCTGACCAGGCCCATCTGTTTTAATCCAATACAAACGTAAAACATCTGGAAATTTAAGTATTTTAACTAAAAAATATAAATTCCATAATTTTTTTGTTCAGTCTAAAATAAATGAAGATAAGGGATATCCTCCATCATCTAATTGGACACTGATATACAGCATTTAGAATGTCATCACTAATCAGCTTCAAAATAAGTAATTTCTTTAAATTGAAAAGCTTGCACCTCCCTAAACTAATACTTGTCTAATGAATTTTTTTTATAGGACTAATATCCCTTATTTGAAATTTCCCAACTAGCTATTTATTATTTATTTTCTAAAAGAATAGTAAAAAATGTAAAATACAATTCAATTATTTATTTATTTATGTTTATTTCTATATTTAACATACATTATAATTAGTTTTTAATTACAATATTAGTATTATACTTGATAAGTTCGTTTTAAGCTAAAACTTGTATGATTTTATTTTCAAAAGAGTTCTAAAAAATAAGAGTAGTCCATCTTCTTATAAAGCGTAAGTCAATTGACTACATAAAATATTTGGAATAAAGTTATCACTTTGGACCTAACAATGACCGTATTAATTTTTTTTAAAACTTGAATTCAAGTATTAATTAGATTAAATTTCAAAGTATAGATAAATATAACATATCTTTTTAAATTTATGAAATATAATAATATTCTAAGAAGGTTGAAAAAATATAAAATAAGAAGTTTATATTAATATATTACAGAGTAGTAAATAATCTTATCCGTATAATGAAATGAGGGAATACAAAAGTTGGGTAATTGGTAATGTCATGTCATATCATGTCATGAAATGTAATTGGAATAAGAATGGAATATTGTATTGAATTGTATTGTGATCGAAGCCATATCCTTTCGGCTCTTTATGGGTTTCCTTGTTTTCATGTCATCGTCTCCATCGTATTCGTCTCTTTGCTTAACTTTTGGACACTTTGCTTTTATTGCGGCAACTGCTTTCCAGCGTTTAGGCTTCACCGTAATACCTTGGGCTAGAGGCCCAAAATTATATTCCATAGCAAAATTACTTGATTAGCTAACAACTATGAACGTCTAATAAAATGTTATGAAATAATATTATAAGTTTTTCAATTTGAGGAGTTTTACTTTGGATGTATTCGATATTTGATAATGAACTTAACCGAAGTATCTAAATATTAAAAAATAAGTTTATTTTTCTAAAAAAATCTCTCAAAAATTTTGACTATTTTTTGACATTTTCTCAAGTTTCATGTGGCAATAGTCCACTGCCAACAATTTCGATCCTAGAACCCATTTGGGTGCAGTGTCAACATCCTATATTTGCTTGGCATTGGTGTTCGCTTGAGTGTTGAGCTCATGGATTAGTTTTCCCACGCAATGAGACTTACAAATATGGATACAGCCGACGGCTTGGCCCAATTAAATAGACCGCTGACAACAAGACTGTTATTAACGGAGGCCCAATATTTTAGTTTAGTTTCGAAGTGAGACTACTGGACGGACTATAAAAAATATCATGTTAATGATTAACTTAAAAAAAAAAAAATTGGCGCAAAATCCAAGGATGAACTTACATTAAACGATATAAGCCACTTCCTTTTCCACCAAGTTGCCAGGATCAAATGTCCTAACATACTTTACTTATAATCTCTACTACCTATGAACAATCTTCCAGTGAAATTCTGATAAGAATTTTATTAGAAAAAAAAAATCCAATGCATATAAGTTTTTTGTCTCCAATATCAATGCATAAAATAAGAGAGACTTCAGTGATGATTGATGATCAATTAATGATTAAGTGGTTTTCAACTTCCATTTTTATAGAGGGCCGATTATGCAGTAATCTTTCATAACTGCTCTATCATCATCAAAAATCTTCCAGCAGTTGTGCACACAAAAATGCCTATGGCGCATTCTAATGATAATAATGCATTTGACTAGCTGTGATAGAAAATTATGATAAATAATAACAATAGAAAAAGGGTATAGATCGTGAAAGTTTCCCTCAAGAAATTGATTAATTTGTAGCTATTGTATTGAGCGTTGAATTTTTGTTTTGGAATAAAAAGGGCGGCACCATGCATAGAATATGCGGAAGCTATTAAATTAGGTCTATCAGTTGGCCATTTGTTCCCCAATTCATCGTACCAAACGAAGCTCTACAATACAACTATATATCTATGATTATGATTATTGCAACTTATATTTTATTATTATTGTTGTCTTCAACGGCGCACTGTCTATACTACACAAGGTGATGTTATTAATTCAATTAATCAAATTCCGGAGGCAAAAGCTAGCTAGGTAATGACTTTTAACTAGTGAGGGAGAGCGAGGGAGTGGGGTTTCTTGAACGCAGAGTTGGAAGAGTTGGCAGACTCAGGCTCAGCCATGTGATTGTGAAGTAGTGGGCATGCATCGGTGAGAAAGCCCACTACTTTTGGCTACGCTTCCCAAGTAAAATTAAAGGGCGAAGAGAAACCGGCAATTTAAAGTGAAACAAACAATTCCAAAACTGTAACTAATGCAATTACCATAATTAATAATTAATAAACCTACAAAACCCAAAAGAGTACCGTTAAGCTTAAGCATCTCTTGTGCTTTTGCTTTGCCTTTACCCATCGCTTTCACTTTGTCCTCCTCCTCCATGTCCCCCATTACAAAACAAAACCCATCTGATCTAATGTAATGTCTACGGCACTTGGCCACCTGCAGCCTAATAAGAAATGACTCATTTAATTACTGATAAGTTTAATGCCTTGCTTTTGTTAATTTTTAATTTGAAGTGCTTTGAGCATCCCGATCTCCTCCTTTCCTTTGAAGCAGACTTGGTAGTCAATAATAACATATAACATGTATACACATACATAAGGGATTGTTGATTTGGGAACAACATTAGTATTATTAAAGCTTTTCGCTTTGCAAATTATGGAATATAAGGCAGGATTGAACACAAGCACAAACATGGAAATGCATGTAGATGCCAAAACATGTGCATGTTAGGAGAAACGGGATTTGATTTTACATAATTTAAGTGGAGTTTTTGACCACACTTGTTGTTCTATCTATTTATAGCTAGCTAACTCAGACAAGATCTTATCCTTGTCAGTGATATGACGATACGATAACAGGTCTAAGATTATAAATACTTGCTAAGCCTGAGCCTAGGCCGAATAGAAAGTTGGATTAGCTCTAGCCATCAGCCACCGATCTCCTATATATTCTATCTACTACATGACAGAGATGCCAACGCTTTCACATGTATGTGTGAACATCAGTCCTGTCAATATTTCCAAGTAAAAAGAGACATAGCTGCCACGTACATCCCACAGCTGATGACATCGCTGTTTCTTGTAGTTCTAGAATTATAATTATATATAATTAATAATCCCTCAGCTTGCTGATGCTGCTCACGGCTAAATATATAAATATAATAAATTAAGACTGAAATAAGGAGCAAATTAAATTAGAGAGGAAACGAGAAGAGACTATTATAATATCCTTTCTTCTTTTCATAAAGAGATATATTGTTTTTAGATTTAGAGTTGGCAGTCTTCAAAGTGGTCCAACTGAATGCGCTAAATCCCATAGACGAGTCAGAGGAATCAGAATCCCATCTCTTCATGATTGATTTCAGCATTCCCATATCCATTTAGTCCAATCAACTTAACTGTTGCATAAAATATATGGGATTGGGAAGAGCTCTTCTATGCATATGGGAGGCACCTTGATTTATACATGCACATTTCCCTTGACAAAGTGACATAGAATATTCATCCTCTATCTGCCCTACTTGCATCATATTGCCAGTGACATATAAACATACTATAATCAACATCTTCATTCAAGGCTAGCTAACCATTAAAAAACAAATAAATATCAGCAGTAATTTAGAGGGAGAGGGAGCTAGGCAGCATTGTGGCGCCCAAATCAGTGCAACAGATATAGAAGAGGTAGCTAGGGGGAATGTGAAATGGAGTTCTTAACGCAATAGAAAATGAAGGAATGTGTGCAGAAGAAGAGGGTCGGTCGAGAGAACATGGGAGTTTGAGATTGGAAACTGTGCAATTTCACTACATTCATGTAACCAGGACATGGGACCTCAGGAGTGTGGGGGGTCCACTAATAAGTTCCACTAATTGCATATTGAAAATTAATTTGACCTAGCTCATCATACATGCCCGTCCCAGCAGCCTAGTTTTAATTTTATTTTAATTTTTCTTTCACAGTTAGTGGTCAGATCACCAGATGGCCTTCGGTGTCAAAATTGTATTTATGAAAAGCTAAAGAAGGTGTCTGCAGATCTGAGAAATGAAATGCATGTCATGTGGGTTAAATGAAAGGAGAGAGAGAGAGTGATAAAAGGTAAATTAAGAAAGGTTCTTCAATCTGCAGTGCAACGCTTTTAATTTTTGGAAGGAGGGATGGATCGATGGTATATAATTTATCATTAGAGAAATATAGACAAGACATATGAAAAAGATGTTATAGGCCCATAAGATATGAATAATAGGGCATGTACACAAAGAAATAGACTCACATGGTGCAACCCAGAAAGCACTGGTTTTTTGTCCCTAAGACAAACCACATGGGTGGCAGCCTGACCCCCAATTTTGAAGATTGGAATTGGAACCCCACCTTTCATAAGCCCACGTCGTACTTTGTAATTATAGTGCGGACTCTAAGGGGTCTGTTTGGTTGCCAGGAAACTCATTTTCCAATCCACTTCATCAAATTGTATATATGCACTCTATAGCTACTCGATACGACCTGTGAAAATCCACAATTGAAAGAGGTTTACAATTGGCTTGGCAATAATTAAGAAAGAGTCTAGCTAGACCCTAAACAGGGTCCACTCCAGGGAGTTCTTATGCAATAATAATGTACCAGAATTGGCCTCTTCTCAAGTGAACAGTTGATTAATACATAAGCTGCCATGACAAAGGAATGTTGAAGAATTCATTATTTTTTTTTAACATACTTATCCATTTATGGTGTTTGATTAATTAGGAACCATTTAACTAGACATCCATGTCCAATAAAACACAATTTGGCGCCAGGCTCCAGCGTTGGACTACTTATTTCTCCTTTCACATGCGCAAAGACTACCCAAAATGTACTCGGGATAATGCGCGTCTACTGAGATATATAGCATATTAGACACTGGCAAAACACTCTTGTTCACTCTCAGGGCCACTGCTGCAATCCAGTCTCTATCAAATTTAAGAAGCGAGCTCCTTCAAAGAGGAGAGAAGAAAAGAAAAGAAAAGATAAGAAAAGGTGCAATGTGTCCCTTCGTATGCATACATACCTAATTTTCTCTATCTTGCTTTTAGATGTTGACTATATGAAGCTTGACCATGATCATCAGCTGCCTTAAAACAAGGTATATCTATCCATTCTAAAGATCCCAACTTTGCTTCCTAACTACCCAAATTGTGCTTGAATTTGATAAATCCCTTTGGTCTTCTGTATGATAACGAGATCAGGCTTTAGCATTTCGAGCTTAAGTATTAATACATGGATAGAATTCAGGCTTTATGGTAATTGGGTTAAGTCTAGCTATGTCTATATATATATCTATGTTAGATTCAAGTTTTCCCCCTAAAGTAAGTTGCAACTTGTAATATTAAATACAAGTAAAGATAATCTAATCTCCTTTCTATATTCAGAAGTCCTCGGGTGGTATGCCACTGTTAAGACCGAGATATAAAAAAGCTTATTACTCATAACGTGTGAAGATGTTCTTCCATATATATACATAAACAACATGTTGAAACTGCAAGCAAAGTTCACAAAATTGTGCGGTTCAGCTTTTTCGTAAAGAAGTAAGTATTACCGTTACTTGGAAGCATAAAATCCCAATTAAGAAAGTAGATAATATATACGAGGCTCCTAACAGCAGAATTAATGAAGCAGCAGAAGCCTAAAAAGATATTGCACAGAAAGTTGAAGTTTAGGAAATATATATATATATATATGTCCTAGTTGTGTCTCAAGTTACGATATTAGTTTCCCTTAAAATGCAAGTTAGTGTTATGATAACTTAACGAACACATAAACATCCAAAACCAGTACTCGAAGACGTTCCATATATATGTAATATGTATATGTTATAAACTCTAACACAAGAACCGTTAGATAAAACTAATTATTTAATCAAGTAACATAATTGTCTAGAAATGAAAGGAGATTTGAATTTGGAACTTTAACTTTTAACTTTTGATACCTTGTTAGGTAACTAGTTAACCTAAAAGCTGAAGTTATTATATATGGATTCAACACTGATATTTGAATTGATTAAAATGGTTATTTAACAATAGTAATGGTAACAAAGTCGTTATTTATTACTAAGCTAGAGCATGTAATTCAACTAATTACATATTGGTACATGATAATCATGGCTTGATGTTCATGAAGAGAGGAGATGCATGGATATTACTATTTGAGAATTGAGATCCACAATTGAGAAGTCAAATTAGCTATCGTTTCATAATTAATAGGATTAAGGTCATCTTTAAAGCTTGTAATCCGCAGCTTACACCCTGTACAATCGAAGCGATATGCATATATAGAAGATAGTATTTTATAATAGTAGTATAGTATAATAAACAACATATAGGCACTACCCTTCAAACAGGTTACAACAAACGCATTAAAACAATGCGCTATCCATCTTGTTACGTGCATGCCTGATCTTAAAGTAATATAAAATTCTTAACTTCGACGCAGCTTATAACTGCAGAAGCGTCCAAATTATCGAGTGAAAGAAGGAGTTAGCTAGCCATTGTACTCATGCAAGGCAAGTGGAACCCAGCAACAGAGATGAAGGCTCATCAAGGCCTCGTCCTTAATTACGTGGAACAAAATGTTGCAGCTTGTGCTGGCCTGACTGCCCCTTGATTTTGATCACTAAAACAGTATTCATGGTTGGGTATATTTATGTGTGCTTTTTGACGTGTAAAATTAACCGGTTATCTGTAACTCTATATGGTTGCCATGTGGTGAAAATGATGGAAGCGGTGGGTGACAAGCTGGCTAAATTCCAAATCCAATTCCCAAACCTCCGTCGGGTACGTAGTTTTGGCGAGCCGGTGAAGGAAGGAGATGCAGTCAAGTGAGTTTATGGAATGCCGCGTGGCTGCAGCTTTGTTCACGCTCTTTGAGATTAATAGCTAGGGATAGGCAACAAAAAGGAGATGGGTTATTTTCGTATGCCTCACCCTCACGGGCTCCTCTTTTACCGTATCTGTAAATATACATCTTTGTTAAAGCGGACATAAATATATAAAAAGCTCAAAAAAGAGTAGTGGAGTCTCAACTAAATGATCAGTATGGTGCTCGTGATTTTTGTTATTATTCCCCGCTGCCTTGCTGGGTGCCTTTAAATTGGTTCATATGCTGTCCCACATGATCATGAATGAACCCACTGATTGGTGCGCTGTGGAAAACTGAGATGGCCTTAGATGACTATACAGCAGTAGCACTTGATTATAATTGGTTAGGAACTAATTTAGTTAAGAGTATTTAACCCATGCATCACAGTAAAAAGAATAAAGAAATTATAAAGTTAATCTAGAGAATCGAAACATGTTGGTCGGTGTATTTTTAGGTAAAAAATAATTTGACATAGACAAGTCAGGATCAAAATGTAAATGGACGTAATGTATACGTTGGAGGGGTGAGATGTGTTAATTTGCAATCATCATTATGCGCACAAAATGGGAGGAACGGACGGGGTATTTCAGGAAAAATGGTCAAAGTTGGTCAACATTCAAACTTACGGAACTCAAGGAACTGGAAATCCGACACGTGGAGAGCATTGCCCACGGAGTAAATACAGCAACAAGCGCCTCAACAATAATAATATATTTTTTTAATTTTTTGGGGGAAAAAATGAGGTGAATTTCTCCTAGCCAAACCCAAAACCCGTCCAAGACCTGTTTGGAATTACAAAAAAGGAGGAGGGTAACGACGGTCTTTTAGTCCGACCCCTGTTCTCAGCGTTAAGTTGGCCTACCCTTTAAAAGACCAGAAAAGCGGGAGACGCAGATAGAGGCGAAGTTACAGTGAGTGAGTAAGTGAGAGAGAGAGGGGGGAATGTAGAAATGGAAGTTAGAGAGTGAAAAAGAAAGAAAAAGAGATTCGGAAGAAAAAGTGATAGTTGTTGAGGGAAAGATTTGAAGTAAGAAAATGACTACGGGGATGGTACAGGAGCAGAATCTGGAGAAACAGATTGAGAAGCAAATGGGTTGCATGGCAGGTTTCCTTCAGATCTTTGATCGACACCAGATTCTCACGGGAAAACGCATCTACTCAACCAAGCGCCTCCCTCCCACTCCGGTCAGGGTTTTTTTTTTTTAATTTTTCTGTTTCGTCGTTTATAGTATTAGTTTTGACTGATAATTATCTGTGTGGATTCTTAATTCAGGCAGTTGGTACCGTACAAGAATCAGAGCAGAGTATCGACTCTCCAGCTAAATCGAGGGAATTGGAGAAGCCGCAGCAGCAGCAGCAAGGAAGATCAATACCCTCACCGGAACGTTTCAAACAGTCTCCGGGGACGGAGCTGGGATCTCCGACACCGGAACCGGGCACTCCGGTGGATTCTCAAACCAAATTGACGCTTCCTCTTCCTGTTTTCGAGTTACGTGAAGGTACAAGGTCGTCATGGAAGTTCAGCAAAGAAGCTCCTAGGCTTTCTCTCGATAGCAGAGCAGTTGTTGACGCCAAAGGAAGCCTCAAGCCGAGAGAGATCCGTACAAACGCTTCGATTTTGTCATCGAATCGTTGCGAGAGCACCGAACAATCAGGGGCGGATGATATCGAGAAGCAGCGACGGTCGACGAGCGTAATCGCGAGGCTGATGGGACTGGAACCGTTGCCAAATTCAGATCCTGAACCAGCGAAGAAAGCAGAGCTACGAAGATCCGCTTCAGAGTCCAGAGTCTCCAAGGATTTCCATCAGTACCGGTTTATCGATGGAATCAATTTTCAGTTAAAACAAACACATCCCGTGAACTTACAGAGCAACGTTGCCACCAATGCTGGTGTAATCAGACAAAACAATGCAGCAAGGGAAGAGCGAACAATGAATGGAAAACAAATAGATCCAAACAAGTTCACTGTACGAAATTTAAGAGGTGAGCCTGCAAAAGTGCCTCACAGAGGTGGTATCGGACAAAGAAAGAGTTTTTTCGACTCAGCTGATTTTTTCCCTGAGCCAAAACAGAATGTGTCAATTTACGGAGAGATTGAGAAGCGGCTTCGAATGAGAGGTATCGATGAGCCATCCAAGGATCTCGAAACGCTCAAGCAAATTCTTGAAGCATTGCAGCTCAAAGGCCTTTTACATCCCAAGAAGCCCTCAACTCACGCAAATCTCAGAAACTTCGTCTACGATGAATCTCAAATCGTTGTCGTCAAGCCCCAAGCAACTTCTCCTTCAAGTTTTAGATCGAGAAGTGGACCTCGCCGGAATTTGAATTTTTCTTCGGAGATGTCGCCGGCGGTTAGCCCTAGACGCGAGAGGCCAGAGTTTGAACGGAACATGCGGAACCAGAGCCAGAGCCAGAGCAGAGGACGGAATGCGATTTCTCCGACCAGGAGTGACACTGGCGTCAAGAGTCCGAACAGGAGAAGACCATTGAACGTGGAGACACAAAGGAAAGCAAGCAACGAGTCTGCAGAACAGCGAAGAGGTTCTCCTAAGATTAACGGAATGAGGAGAACCGTGGGAGATCAGATTCAGACCACCAACAGATCACCCAGAATGACGAAACGAACGGCTGAGATTTCTACCAAGGAAGAGAAAGTTTTAAATCCGGCCGAGGACGAAATGTCCACCATTTCTGAGTGCAGTTTAAGCACTTCTTCTCAGACGGATACTGAGGTAAACCATATTGTTTAACGTCACTTGACTTTGTATTATATATTATTACGAGTTAATTAATTCTGATTTATTTTGGCAATTGTTGTTGTAATAGAAGTCGAAAGTTGAGGAAAACAGGGAAGGGAGGAGTTTGCTAGACAGGTGTGACAAGCTGCTAAACAGTATAGCAGAGATAACTGCATCTGGGTCTGCGACCGAGTTGCAACCCAGTCCAGTTTCGGTTCTTGACTCGTCGTTTTACAAGGAAGAGTTATCTCCTTCCCCTGTAATGAAACGCAGCATTGATTTTAAAGGTATGCGAGAGTCTGCTGCGTTACTTTCTGAATCATAACTTCATAAGTAATGACGTCTACAATTCTTTGTTAGGCCTGTTCATATTTATAGGTCTATTAGTTAATAGCCCTGTCGGATAGGGTGTCGAGGTAGCCTATAGGCTTCTGGTAATAGTAGTTTTGTGGTTAGATATTGAATGAATAGTGTGGTCAATTCAACTGACCAAAAAAAGCCCTTTCATTTCATTCATTATCTAATCAAATGCAATTAGCTTCTAACTGTGATGTTTTGGGAACGGTTGGATTGGATACGCTGAGGCAAGTTTGAGTGGGAACAGTGAGTTTACAATCTTTGATGTTTTGGAAATCTAAAATGGCTAAATAGAACAACCAATCACGTGAAATTTTTGTAATTTTATCATTGATCGTACACAACGAAGGTGATCGTCTTGTCGGATTAACAAGAACATTGTCCCGTATATTTCCAGTGAAGAGTAAATGCATGAACTGGTAACTGTAACTGTGACTGTAACTGTAATCGATAACGAAATAAATAGTATCTCCACTTTCTGCAAAATTTTCTGACTTCTAACCCCAGTACTTACTTGGCCGAAATTTATAAGATTTTCTGTAGCTCACTCACAGGCGTGCGATTTTCTTTCGTTCCTTCACCTTGGCCCACATCATTAGCACATCAGTGACATCTTATTTTGGTTTGTTTTGATTGTCACTTGCTTTCTCTGTCAGCATATTAAGTTTTCCTTACTCTTGCTTTTACTAGATCACGCTATTGCTGTATGCATGTATAGTGTATGTATATGTATTATAATTTATGTATGAGCTGCAATATCTGACGAATTTTTGGTGTAAAATAACAGAGCAGCAGATGGAATGGGAGGATGATGTGTGGAGCCCTGGGATGTCATATGTTGAATCAAAATCTGAGGATGACTCTGATTTCATCTACATTTCTGATATACTTCGAGCATCCAATTACCTTCCTGAGGATTCCGATGTGTTTTCATTATTAGAGAAGCAACAATATCTAAAAGGAAAGGACACCTCCAAGGTCTCAAGACTCCAGAGAGAGCTAATTTTCGATACTATCAATGAGATTATGAATAGAAAGAGACAGTTGCCACCATGGAAGGTTATCAATTGTACAAATTCTAACTCGTTGCAACAAATTTGGTCAGAGTTTCAGAAAATCCGAGAGAGGGACTCATCGGACGACTTGTTTAATGTGATTTGTGGTGTGCTGAGGAAAGACCTTGCAGGCGATGCCATTAATGGGGATTGCCCAATTGAGATGTCCGAGGCGGTCCTTGATATTGAACGGCTAATATTTAAGGATTTGATCGTCGAAACCATCCGTGATCTTGCCTTTTCCGGAAAATGTAGCCCAGTATCGGCTCTTCGTAGAAAGTTGATATTCTGAAAGTGCGGGACAAAAAGCCCGCAAAGCTTTTTTGTTGGTTCCTTGGTTTCGTTTTTATTAGTTTTTTTTTTTTTTTGGTTTAAGAAATTAATCTGGGAAATATTTGATCTCGTCTGATTCCCCTGAAATCCAGGCATATCTAACGCTCACTTTTGGAAATGTAAAAAGGTGCGAAAATGTTTGAGACCATAATGGAAAATGCTGTCAAGTGCATGTGCGAGCTATCAAGCATCTTCACGTTTGCTATTCAATATTCAAAAAGAGAAAATGGTATTGTTTATTGCATTAAAGCAAAAGTTAGCACATCAATTTTGTCTTAACCGATGGATGATCATTCCGCGGCAACGCTCTGAAATAATAGTAATTAGCGTCGGTGGGTGGGCATCATTAAGATTAAACCTTCTCTTTTGACCCTGGATTAGATGGTCCATTCTGTAGATCGAGACATGTAATAGAGAAGCATACCCATATTAGAAAGCAAACGAAAAGCGCCTCTTTTCGCCCACAAGATCTTTCATTGCATCAAATTACAGGGCGGAAGTGGTCCATTTCGCTTCTTTAGTTATTGGTTTAATTAAGGATAAAATTTAATAAATTCATGCATGCATTTTATCAATGCAAGTCGTAAAACCAAAAGAGGTAGGGCACCACACAACTAGCTAGCAGTGCTTTATTTACAATGCGAACGTTGACCTGCTTTGCTTTCTAGATCAACCAGTGACCCTAATATAAATATTGGAGAGTCCTTTATTTGAATTTGTTTACTAACTTTCCATTTTATGTACTTCTAAAAGTAGATATAATTAATTTAATTTTGTCTAGTTTAAATTAACTCGTATTTATTGTTGTGATGATTATATTGACGAGAAATTCATTCTACCGTTTTGCTTTCATGATATGTTGCAATGAAGTTGAGAGATTTAATTGTTAGTGCCTTCATTTCCAATGTTTTGTTATATCATGGGATGTGATTACATGCAATCCTCATTATTCGGCTATAACTACAAACTAATACTAATAGTGCATGAAATGCTTCAAATACACCAACGTTATTGTGCTTGAACTTGCCAGAGCTAGTGATACGCCTTCTCTTAAGGAACCCATTACACCAATTTGGTTGACACAACTTCTGTGACTCCTTTAAATTTCAATAAACTATTCTTCTATATTATTTAAGCAATAATGGCATCAACCAGAACACGGTCCCTCAAGCTTTTATTGGACTGTTGGAGGAAGACTATAATGTAAATCATAATACTACTTCCGGGAGACAAGTTTACTAAATGTAACAACACTGCTTTCTTGGGGGCAATTTACATTCACTGCCTGAGCGTTTTGTTGCCTTGTCAAGTGATGCAAGAGAACTAGTCAGAGCAATTCATAACCTTGGACACACCCACCACCTGCCACCGGTGAACAAAATTAAAACTGCTCCAAGTATTCAAGTTAAATAGTTTGAGCCCCCTGCAGCTCCTACAAAAAAGGAAACCTCTTTCGAGCAGTAATCCAAAGGGACTTGAGTCATGGACTTATATGGATTATGGGTCATTTTGATTCTTCTCTGTGATGCTTATTATCACATGCTTCTTTAAGTACATGACAGTTTCGTTGAAGGGATATGTTTAATATCTGGGTACAGATAAACAGAAAACAGCCTCAATCATTTGAAAATGGGATGGAGTCACTATGCTCATATGATTGTTCTTTTTCTTATGTTATAGGGCAAACTTTATCTGTTGCAATGTGTGTATGATTCAATCAAGGAAAGGTTCAAATTCAGCAATGGTGGGGTTGTGAAAAGATAAGAGCTAACCTCAGAAGAAGTGGGCCTCATTCATTTCTTTAATTTAATTTTCTTATTACAGGCCTTGTGGCACATATTCTCACATGGTTGGCCCCTCTCACAAACTTTTCCCGGGCCTAATTTCCCCTCCCTCTTGGCTCTTGCCCAATATATGTGCAATGTACATGTTCTCACCTCTTACCTAACAGTTAGGGGAGTTATTTGCTTCCTTTGCCCACGCTGTTACTTCCCAAGTAGAAAGAAATATTTAAAAGCAAAAGAAGCTAAAACCAAGAATTTCTCAAACAAAGGAAGCCGGGGTCCTTGTCAACTCCAAAGGGCCCAAGCTTATCTATGTACACATTAAGAGACATAGATGGTGCACTGGCATGGGCACATGCTACTACTGTAGACTTTTCTTAGATTTAATAGGCGCATTTCTTCTAGGGCATATTAAATGTTAGAACTGTTGCAATATAAGAAACTCTTTACTCCTGTCAAATCCTTGTCTCGGTTGGTTGTCACCATCGTCCTCGTCGCTGTCCATCTTTAAGCTGAGCTTGATGAAAATTTGACTAAGCGAAGGCGGAGGCGCAGCGAGGCCAACATAAATTTATTATTGGCCATTATTTACTTGTTTGGAATTGGAGCTTAAATGCCCATTGGCTTCTGTGCTACTGCTAGTAGTAGTACTACCCATCTTTTGTCATTTGACAAGTAAGCAAGTTGAGTAAATGGTCCTTGTACTCCATCACTACTAGGCCTGGTCTGATAGAAATATTATCATTGATTTTGATAAATTTGCGCCATTGTGTTGGAACTAAACTGCAAGCCTATATGACTGGTGTGGTTAGTTAGCACTTGGCAAACCAAATATTGCAAAGCATTTGATTGAAATTCACTCTACTGTCAAGTTGGACTGGATTGATGTTAAATTGAAATTCTTTTCTTCTTTCTGTTGCTGTAGGTCTCAGGCAAATAGAAATAAAGACTAGGGTTGGAGTCCGATAGAGATCATGAGCTTACCATTGTGTGGGCCTCTAAAGGCTATAAACTGGTCAAGTCCATGTGTTTGGGCCTAAAAAGCTCTTAGCTCAATATCTGCAGTGCTGAGCCCAAATCAACAATGTTTTTATGTCTATGTGCAAAGACCAAAGATTTATTCGGCCTTGGATTCCTAATCCCCCTTATCTATAGAATACGGCTGCTCATTTGTTACTAGTTGCCATAAAAGTTGCACAAGTTGACAGCATTAGTTAACTTTCAATTACAGCTATAAGACATGGCAGTAACGATTTCAATTTAGTCAGACAACATCAGTAGTGGTTAGGTGTTGAGGCATTTTCGTTTATTCCTCTTTCTATAATGAACTTTTTAGTTGATAATCTGAGGAACAGTAGTGTGTGGAATGTGGACAAATCTTTATATTTGAACTATTTTTTGTTTATCCAGAATGGGATGATATGCATCTAATCTTAGCTTTGTTTGGATATTGTGTTAGGTTGGTGAGTAGGATTTCCATGAAATCTTTATAATTTCAAAGGAACATCATCTACATTACTACATGAAATTATGATCCTGCTACTGAGCCCTCAACAAGGCAATACCCCACAGCCATGTTAACATTCATTGCCATGTAGATCCAAACGCGGCCTATTTAGAATGAACAACTGTTCATTCTCATTGCTGTCTCTCATTTGAACTCCAAAAAGCCTTCAAAAGGTTATTATGAAGGGAACCCACTTTGAGCTGAAATATTTTTAGCGGGTGGAAGTGGGTCAGGCCATCACTCTCTCTCAGTATGTAACAGAAAAGACAGCAGAAGAATGATAGCTTCCTTATTTGTCTTCACACAAGAGGTGGGAGACAATCTTGGTCCACCTTGCTCACCTTAAACCCTACATGAAATCTGCGGTCAAAACTCATAACACTTCTCCTAATACGACACTTAATTGGCTCTGCTATTAGTGTCATTTTGAAAGCACCATAGATGCATTACCATAAATCATAATCTTAGTCCAACACTCATCAAACACTGCATAGAAACCATTACTTGAGTATGCTCAGTTCCTCTCCTTCAATCAACTTATTTCTAAACAGTTAATTCCACATATACTAGAATGTGTCATTTTCAAGCCTTCTATGGATATGTAGTTGCCTCCATGATCAATCAGTACTATATCAGGTTGAAAAGGAAAGAAATCAACTTGACTCCACGTTACAACCTTTCAGTTTATGAATGATTTGTTTGCTTATTTCACTTTATGATATTGTTTATTTGACATTAACCCATTATAAAATTACTTGCTCTTTGGATACTATATGTAATTTCAATTTCATCTTACTTCATGGCTACTCCTGCCTCGTTGACATAGAATTTTTCTTCTACCTAGTTGTGATCACCATAATTAATTAGTCCCATCTATGACGCAATGCTTTGACACCACAACTTCTCAATTGCTTGATTGAGCTGAAAAGAGATGGTAATATATATATATATTATGCATATATCAGAATTGTTGATTGTCATCCACATATATTATCGTTGCATTTTCTTTATAGGTTTCCTGAACTAAACTAAAGTAAAATGTTCTATGCGAGAATTTACAGGAAGTCTATTGAATCAATTACAGGAAGGAATAAATATCCAAGTATTAGTAGTCAGGATTTAAGGACCTCCAAAGATACCTTTCTTCCATCTTCTTCTGCATTAACTAGTGCACTTTACTCTGTGGTTTCGTTTTTCCTTGCCTGCATACGCATTCAAAACTCATAGGTTAGTAAGAATTAATAATCTGCATTGCATATGACTTGCAATATTAATTAATATTAAACGATTTTCAGCTGCGCCTTCAGCACACAGGAAAGCTTGAATTTATTTTGACCCACCTATGGCCAAGTGGGATGATATATCATGAAGTTAAACAGAAGTCCATAGATAGTCAAACTGAAGACATTAATGAACGAAATATAAATAACCCATTTAAATTATTACATAATTTGTAGCAAGGTTGCTTGAATGCTGGATCATCTGATGCTGCTGGAGGGTCCTGACCAAATATCATCTCACAGCTCATATCATCAAAATCTGGAAAACGGAAGGCAAAGTATCATTAGCTGCACTGTATCTCACAACTAAGCTTTTTGTTTTTAATATTTTATTTATTAATTGCTATTCAGCTGACGATAGAATATTGAGAACCGATCGAATACTTGGAACAAATTATTGGCACGTGGGTCTGTAACTACCGTTCAATTTGGATGCTTTTATTGAAAGCCGTTCATCAGTATTCTGTGAGCTGATGGCATTATACATGGGCAATCTTTCAAAGGATGATTGGCTTCATGGGAAACAGAAGAATTTATTGTCTTCAACAACGTGCTAGACTACATTGCCCTAATGATATGATCTATATGGTAATTTAGGTACAGAAATCTGGTATTAGATTTATAAATGGTTTCAAATATGCAATTACTTCTGTGTTTACCCATCCGAAGAGTAGATGGGCCTACTCGCAGTGGTGCTCCCCAAGTGGTGATACATGGGCCCTTTATGACATGATTAGCATGACCTCCACATTCTAGTGCTACCACTGTTACTCTTCTGAAGTATAATTCCGTTCCCTTTTGGAACTCTCTAATTAGGTTTTTGCATAGTAGATTTTCTTTAAGAGGAAATTTTCCCTTGTGTATTTTGGTTCATGACGACTTTTGCTTTTAATTATTTAGTATTGCATACATGGTAGACCTTCTCCGAGTTATGAAACGTTATTTTTCAAAAATTTTACACTTTACTCTGGGAAAACGAAGTCTATGGTCATGGTTTGATACCTTATTAGCAAAAAGACAGTTTTTGTTCTGCCAAAAGCAGTGTGCAGCAGCAATTTTGTTTACATAACTAGTTGCTAAAAAAGAACTCTGTAAACTTACTAGGGACCATGTTGACTGGCATTCCCAGAGAGTCCTTGATGAAGGCTTGAGATGGCATCTTACATAGATTGGTGCACATCCCCACACAGTTACTCTCCTCTAGAAACCTGCAAAATAATTAAAAGCCGAAATCCAAGACTTACATGGATGATCTAAGAATGACGATATGACTAATAATGATTTTGATATTGATTATAAATCATGATGATGAACTGTGTCTGTCATGATAGCAATGGTGAAGAAGAGAGTCCAGCAACAGCAAAATCATTGGAGGAGATTATTTCAGGCAAAAAAGTGTTTTAAGTTGGTTTTGTGGGACCTTTATTCTGGGTTAATATGTAAATTTAAATTAAGGAAAATGCTAGTTACCTGCACTTTTTAATGTGGACTACATTCCTTTCCGTCCTGCCATTTTGCTGTGATTCCCTCACCTTGTAACATCAAATGATAAGATATTTATTTGTTGTTAGATCTACCGTCAAAATCATTGTATTGAAACAATTGCAAATTAGCAACCATGTGAGCAAGTGCATTGTGTTTCAGTGATTGTTCCCTAATGATTGAATTTTAACCATCAAAATCTCATCACACCTTCACAACTTTAAAACAATGGAAGGCCAAAGTTTCATCACGGAGTACTACTGCAAACTCGATGGTCAGTAATCGATGGTAGGTTATTGCATCTTTATCTGATTTCCATCTTAGAACTTGATCTCTTAGTATCTATATATGCCTGGACCCTTACAAAACCTTTCTGTAAATTTTGGTTCATTGATTAACAAAACCCAATGTGACTCACGTTGGAGTGGCACAAAGAGATAGAATATGGGTTGGATGAATCTATTCATATAATGAAATTAGATGTGATACTACTGCCTGATTGCCATGTCTCTCTTTTCGTTAATTCAATTTGTATAAACACCAATCACAATTTTTAGGAACTAACAAGTAAAGATGAGGTTAGCAAAGAATTAATATCCTATAATTAAGCACAAGTTACCAATATTATTTAATCATCTCCTAATATGCCGGCTGCAGGGTAATCATATAAGTCGGGCTGGTCGGTTTGAATAACTTTATAGCTTTAAAATTAATAGTTTAAAGGTCATCATATACATGCTTTATGATATTTTACCTCGCAGGGTCCAACAAGCCAAGCAAAAAACACAGTGGTAAATACTGCGAAAAATTCCCTTGCGAATTTAGATTGTGGTATCAGCGCCCTTATCTGCAATATCAATGTCCATAGACATGGTCATCACGAAAGCAAAAACACGTGAGACAGTGAGACTTCTAATTTAAACTAAAACTATCCAGATGATATAGCTCTTGATGCACTAAAGAACTAAAATAACAATCCATGCAAGAGCTCTTCAAAACAGCAATTCCTCCTATATATGTTATAAGGAAAGTAGTTCCTCCGCAGTTTAAAACCAGCTGTGTGAAGATAAATATGAATTTTTTCGTTACTATGTTGTGATGATGCCAGTCCCCGGCCTTCCAATTTGAGTTGCTTTCTTCCTCACCGGTGGTAGCGCTGATTTAAGGTAGGGCTAAGAATTTCTTTCCTTTTTTTTTTTTTTTTTTTGCTTTGCTTTCTGGCTTTATTATGATATACCATAGTTTTAATTTTATAATTATAATATAACACCAGTTAGAATCCTTAAATAAGAACTTTAGGAAGGGAAAACTAAGCCCTATTTTTTACCTTGAGATTGAGCAAACTAGATCGAAAGCTTTATATTGATTATTAATTGGGATATCCGATTTGTACCTATTATCACTCCTCTTAGGCTATCCTGAGGCAAGGCCTTCTTCCTTTGTTAACTTAAAGGCTATGCAGAATCCTAGGTTTAGCTTTCTAATACCAGTCATTAGTTCCGATAAAGTTTTGCTGGCAATTATTTTGTAGGGAGAAAGCTCTCAACCGTGTTGTGATGAGGTTCCGTGTGGACGATTGTAACTTCATACATTAATGTGGATGTATTTTAGATTTATGCAGCTTAGTTCTGGCTATAAACACACTTGCACTAGAGGATTCCTGTGCTTAGGTGCAACACCCATGTAAAAGAGAATTAATTAAGTCGACTTCTATGAATTAGGTACCAATCGTGAATCATTTTTTTTTTAACTGCAAGTCTGACATGCGAAAGTGTGTATATGTGTGTGTCTGTGTGTAACAAAGAGAGCAATTAAGAAAATAAGAAAGTGAACTTGCCGTGGAGAGGATTGGCCTCGGGAAGGCTTTCTCAAGAGCTTGAATTACAAGTTCACACTGTTGGGAGGGATTGAAGTTTCGGGAAACTACCGTAGCTGCCTCCAGCAGGCTTTCGTAGCCACTCTTGTTGTTTCTTATGCCTGCATAAATACATACATACATATAACAGTATCTTTCGTCATTATCATATGATTGATTTAACATAAAATAAGAAAAGCAGCCAATATATAAGTTAATGAAATAGACCTGTTGCAGCTTGGACACTTAGAGATAAATGGTTAATGGCCATTTGATCAAACCAGTTATCATTATAAACTGTCTTTCTTGCAACCCCAGATTGACTATGCTCTGGTTTTACTTTCTTTTTATCTATTGCTACGTCCGCTGGCCTTGTAAGCACCGCAACAACTGGAAAACTTGCGGCCGGCCTATGTGTATGCCTCCTGCGAGGTAGACTTGTAAAAGGGCAGTTGCTCTGGGGAAGTAATAGTTTGGCTTCCATGTGAGTGATTGAGAGATTAATTTTGTACAGTGAAATATAACTAGTTGTGGACACGAGGAGAGGGAAGTTGTTGATGTAACAACAAAGTGTGCATGAAGAGCATTTCAAAGAAAGCTCATGAAGGAGATACTTATCAAGTTTTGGAACTTTTCGCGCATAAACATTCCTTCTTGGGACTGAATAGATGCTTTTGGTGGCAGCCCTTGTATTGATGTATTTAACGATGCTACGAGATCGCCCAAGTGGACTTTTTAACTATTATATAAAACGCTATACTACCTTGTTATCAGCCGCCTCCTTGCATTTCATATATATTTTATGCACTAGCTGTTCAGGCATATTAAACTTCTCAAAAACTTTGTACAACAATTTTTCTGTAAGAACTGTATAAGGTTAAAGCAACGCAAAAATCGCATGACGAAAACCCATTCTAGTATGTAAACAATTAATGTTACACCCAAGTGTCTGCTGTTTATGTAAATTCTTTCAAGAACATGTGATTAAAATTATAGAAAGTTCTAAATTTTGAAATGCTAGCTCATATAAATAACGAACGAGTAGAAGTATTATGTGAATAAAGATGTGTTGCACATGCGCACAAGGTAGAGCCTCCATCAGTCACATTTGCAGAAAAGTTTCCCTATCAGGCAATAGCAAACCATGTAGAGCTGAAGATAACGTGTTCCTTTGAGCAGATTTATTTGCGTTGAATTTGACAAGACGATCACTCACTTCTCCAGTGTAAATTGATGGCAACCGCACTTGGTAATCCGGGTAAAAGTAGTAACATAAAGTGGTGAAAATGGCACAGCCCACGCATTTCAATCAATTTCCGATTTGCCCACTGATGGACTGCACACAGCCCAATCTTTGTGGCGAATGATAGTTTTGCAGAGGCCAGAAAGAAAACATTGATAAATCCCTAGCCCAATCCCATTATTCTTAATCAATTTATTTTTTTAAAAACACATTTGATAAATTAAAAGTAACAATTATAGGGAATGTTTGACAGGCCGCACCGCACTTTTCATGAATTTAAACTCATGATAAATAATAAAATATGTTTATTAAACTCAAATTTAATTTTAAATATATTTATGATAAATATAATTAAATCCTCATTTGATTTTAAGGGTATATGATTTTTTTCTGCCTTTAATATATTTATTGGCATACCAAACATGCCCTAAATACTAAAACAAAACTCTTAGGTGCCGTCTGGGAGTAGGACAAAAGTTGGGACTGGGACAATTTTTTTAAATTTTGTCCTAGGTCTTGCGTTTGGCTGATTTTTAAGTAAAAGGAGTTTGGAAAAAATTTTGTCCCCAACCCCCTTAAGTCCTGAATTTTTGGGACTTCAGAGACCTACCTCCCATAAATTTAGGACTTCCCTTTTTTTCTTTTTTTAAATAATAAAATTAAAAATTATCGTCAGACATCATCCGCTGCCCGCCACTGGCCACCATCGAAGCCGCATGTCGGCAAACATCGTCACCACCTCTAGACTTGTCCTCGCCAACCCTCTCCAAATCCGTCAGCTTCTCCTTCGTTCCAACCTCCGATCGACGAAGATCCAATGGTAAAAATTTCAATGGAAACTTTAATTGCTAGATCTCCATCAATCGGAGGTTGGAACTAGGGGTGTTAAAAAAAATCCGACCGGATCAGGTTTGATAGGGTTTTAGACATGTTATGTTGTTAAAAAAAATTCCGAAATTAGGTTTAAAAAATTGGGTTTTAGTGAGATCGGGTTATGATCGGGTTTGTTAAAGAAAACCCGAAAAACTTGACCCGATTAAGATGTTTTTAAAAAAAATTAAAATATGACACGTGTCAATCTATTATTAGTTAAAGCATAACATTTTTGTGGACTATGCAACACCAAATTGGTTATATAAAATTAAAGGGAAATTTGAAAAAATAGACACAATTAGGGACTCTCTTTAAAATTTGGACATATCCTAAAAAATTTTCATGTCATAGACACTTTATTGATAAAAAAACTCAATTACCCTTATGTATTCAATTTTTTTCCAAAGCCTTATTTCCCCTTATTTCCCTCTTCAGCTAAAAATTATCGAAACCCATCGACACCGCTCGAAACGCAAGCCAACACGAGCATCGACTGAGGATAGAAGCATCAAGCAAAATGACGTAGAGAGAAGCACTCATCGATATTGAGGGTCCCTAATTGTGATTTATTTGGTTGTTATTCCTTAGATTTGAATTAGTTTTTAGGGAATTTGAATTAGGGATTTGATTTTCCATCGTATTTGTGAACTTATTTAGGGATAAATCTAGTGTTATACTGTGATCCTTGTGGTTTGATGCGTGTGAAAACCGACAAAATCAGTCGTTTCCTCACTACGTAGACGACTCTCGACACTTGACAGCTACGTGTCAAGTCGTGTCGAGTTGTAAATTCGACACTCGATATCATCTATTTTCAAAGACATATTAACCCAACACTCGACACTACCTTGCATCCGACACCACTCGACACTCGACACGTATGTGTCGAGTCAATCCGATACTGGATATCAGTCTATTTTCGAAGACATCGAGTGTCGGATTCTCGAACGATGTATCCGATACTCGACATGTCGGATGAAAGGTAGTGTCGAGTGTCGAATTAATCCGACACTCGATGTCTTTGAAAATAGACTGATAACCAGTGTCGGATGAGAATCCAACACGACTTAACACCTACGTGTTGAGTGTAGAGTGGTGTCAGATGCAAGGTAGTGTCGAGTGTCGGGTTAACATGTCTTCGAAAATAGACTGACATCGAATGTCGGATTCACGACTCGACACGTAGTTATCGATTGTCGTCTACGTCGCGATGAAACAACTAGTTTTATCGGTTTTCACACACATCAAATCACAAAAATCACATTATAACACTAGATTTATCCCTAAATAAGTTCACAAATCTGACGAAAACTCAAATCCCTAATTCAAATTCCCTAAAAACTAAATCAAATCTAACGAGTAACAATTAAATAAATTACAATTAGGGACCCTCAGTATCGATAGGTGCTTCTCTGTGTGTCGTCTTGCTTGATGCTTCTATCCTCAGTCGATGCTCGTGTTGGTTTGCATTCTGAGCGGTGTCGATAGATTTCAGTAATTTTTGACTGAAGAGAGAAATAAGGAGAAATAAAGCTTTGAGAAAAAATTGAATATATAAAGATAATTGAGTATTTTTGTCAAGAAAGTATCTATAGTATAAAAATTTTTCAAGAATGTATTCAAATTTTAACAAGGGTCCTAATTGTTTCCATTTTTTCAATTTTTTCAAAATTAAATCACGTCCCATTTAAAAACCCTAATTTTTCTTTTGCTCTTTCAACAAACCTGCCGCCTCTTCTCCTTCACAAGCCGCCTCTGGTTTGCCTCTGCCTCCAAACCACACCCACCCCCCGCCCTCCATTGTCGCTCCTCCACTTCAACTAGCGGCCTCCACTCTCCTCTCCTGCCTTCACTATTGCTTGCACCCTCCACTCTCCTCGCTTGTGCTCACAGCCGCCCCCACCAGCCTTCCCTTTTGTCGCCTCTATCACATGTCTCAGTTAGCTAACCGCCACTTGCCTATAGCTCTCCATGGCGGTCATCTTCCCTTGCCTCCACAGTCATCCGCCTCCATGCTTCTACCCATCTGTAGTCGACAACCCTCACCATTTCCACGACCCCCACAAGGTAATTCTTCTCTTCATATCCATTCCAATTCCTCAAATGGGTCGAAGCCTAAACGACCCTGATGCTCCTCGTTTCACCTCTCTTATTCTCCTTTCGTTGGGTCTCATCTCCTGTGCTGTTGTTTACACATTCGTCTCTTTTATCACCACTTCAAATTACACCTCTTTGACTACCGATGTCGAGTCTACAACGTCCATCAAAGGGACTGAAAATGGCGAGTATTGCCAAAGAATAGAGAATTTGGATATGTGGGGAGCTGCTGTGAAGTAAGGCTCTGACTTTAAGTTTAACAGCTCTAAAGAGTGTTGTGAGGCTTGCAGGGCAATGTCTACTGGTAATGATGGGCCTTGCTTGTGTGATACTTGGGAGTTTTGTGGGAACAGGAAGGCTTGTGGATCAAGATTTGGTGAGGTGAGTGGGGAATTTGGTGCTTTTTTATTTTTAATGTTCGTTAAATGAATGATTTAAGATGATAAACCAGAGATTAAATATGCTACTTAAATTTATAATTTTTATTAACTTGAATTTTTGTTCCCTCGTTCTAGTGCTGGTTAAAGAAGAAGAAAGATATCTTGGCCCCTAATCGGCAAGAAGCTCGGCAAAAAATTATGTGGACTTCTGGCCTCGTCTTTGGAAAAGGAGAGATATTTAAGTTTACATTTTATAATTTGCTTTTTGTTTGTATGGCATTCTTGTCATCTTCAATGAGATATCCGTTTTTCTATTTTTGGTTGTTAAAAAGTAAGGATTTATTTTATAAACTAAAATTTAATTGAAATTATGTTAAATTATGAATAATGAATAATGAATAAGTATTAAGTTAAATTATGGAATGAATAATGAAGATTAAACTGAAATTGAAAATTATTTTATAAACTATTAAAATGAATAGGCTTTGTTCGAATATAATATAGTCAAATTTATGTTAATGGGCCTCTTTTGTATAGAATATAAGCTTCGAAATACATATGGGGCAAGAATAAATGTTGTAAATTAAATTTAACAAAACTATTTAACTGGTTTAGTGCAACCCAACGGACCTGACAAACCCGATTCGATTCGAAAGTTCGGGTTATATGTCGAATCACTTCATTCTAAAACTCGATCTCAGGTCCATTTTTTCTAACCTGATCAAGTATTGAGTTGAATCAGGTTCGACAAAATCCAACCCAAGCCGCATGTACCCCTGGCTGAAGCGAAGGAGACATCAATGGATTTAAAGAGAACTGGCAAAGACGAGTTGAAAGATGATGGCAATGCGTGTCAACGCACGACTTCAACGATAGCAAGCAAACTAACGTCAACAACTACAACAACCGTTCTAACAAGTTTTGTATTTTTCAAATAATTTATTTTTAAAAAATAAAATAAAATATAATTTGTTTAAATAGATAGTTTAAAATTTTAATATTTAAAAGTATTTTTAGATTTTAATTAATTTATAAGGATAATTTTAATATTTTGATCTGTCTAAAATTTAGTTTTTCAAAATCTAATTTTCAAATAGTCTATGATATAATAAATATTAATATTTTATATTATTAAATAGAAATTAATGTAACATTTAATAAATAATTAAATTTATTTTAAATAAAAATTAAATAAATTTATGTTTTAAAAGTAATTTCTTAAAAATTATCATATAATAATATAATCCAATCCTATATTATACTAAACACAAAACAACACTATATCTAATCCAATCCTATATTACATCAAGCATAAAGCAATACTATGTACAGCACAGCATCAAATTTTAGATCAACCCAAATCCTAATCATAATCCAGTCTAATCCCAACTCTCTAACAAAAACCTTAAAAAGCTATCTGTGGACAAGTGGGCTCATTCATCGTAACAATAGAAGTACTTGCAGTTCAAGCTTCTTCCGCATTCCGCAAGAGTCGAGACTAACTCGACTTTTTATATGAGAATATTACCTGTAAGTGGCACTGAATAAGATACATACATCTAGTCCAGTTTCGGTGCATTTACAATATTAAACTTCAATGCAAGCATACGCACAACGAAACTAGACTAGAGGTCAAGAAACTGAAGTCCCACGATAGAAGATTTAAAAAAAAAAAAAAAAAAAAAAGTTAAGCTAACTTAGCAAATTAAGAGAAGATTTGTATAGGAGATACTACTCAAACAATTTAGATCATTCATACAAAATATTATCCTCAATCCTCCTTAAAATAATATTCAGAAGAATAGTCTTGTTTAAGACCCGATTTGCATTGACAGTTAACCGCAAACTTCATCACCATCTTTACCAACAAATACAGAACAACATAACACAGATGATTGCTGCTTCTAGCCTTTTAGATAATCATATGGCAAGCATATAATAAGAAAACACATTTCAGAACTAGGACCAGGAAATATAAAATGCAAACATAGGTTAGAACACTAAAACAAACAAAGGATAGTACTACCCTGAACAACAATATTAGTTCCAAAAGACAAACCTAAGAGTTAAGCCATATTTACTTACCAAGAGTTTCTAGGCTGACTGACACTTTTAACAACATGAAACAAGTCTACATCTACCTAACTAGAAACAGAAATACAGAAAGCATAATATGGTTCTTAAGTAATCAGAGGCACAAAATCAGTCAAAGAACTCAGTCTTTGGCAGTTTTGTTGATAAGGGATTTGTGAATGTGAGGAATCACACCACCACCAGCAATGGTTCCCTTGATGAGCGTGTCAAGCTCCTCATCTCCTCTAATGGCCAACTGCAAATGCCTTGGAGTAATTCTCTTGACCTTTAAATCCTTGCTTGCATTTCCAGCCAGCTCAAGAACCTCAGCAGTCAGGTACTCGAGGATTGAAGCCAAGTAAACAGCAGCAGTGGCCCCAACTCGACCATTGGCAGAGATCCTTGACTTAAGGTGTCGATGAATCCTACCCACAGGAAACTGAATCCAAAAAAAAAAAAAAAAGGAAAAAAAATGGAGATGTTAGATTTCCAGAACCAAGATAAAAGAAAATTCAAGAAACTATCAAAACTTGGAACAATCTCTAAAAAGGTAAAGGCAGCATCACAAAAAAGCTCTATCTCAACCCCAAGGACAATTATAATGCAATTTCCGTCGTTCTCTGAAACATATTTTTAATTTAAGCGATACATTTTCGGATCATCTTAAACTAAACAAAATTACGTACACATGTGAATATTTGTACGACTTGCAAAACAACGGGTACCCACAAGAAAATTTGTACCCATGCAACCGAGCCTGATCCAAATGACCAATAACAACATAGAGTAAGTTGAACCACTCTGAAAGTCTGGAGCATGATCTCAAATTTTACAAAAGAAACGTGCCCACTAGAAGCTCAATCACAAAAAGTGCAAATATACAAGCATTTCACTCATATAAGTTCATTACATTTATAACCTAACCAACTTTGTACTAAATGATTTCATTACGCAAAGTAATAGTCAAATCTGTTCAGCTACCAACAAAACAGTAAAATACCTGAATACCGGCACGAGATGAGCGAGAAACCGGCCGCTTCTTGTCCTTGTCCTTGTCCTTGTTAGCCGCCGTGGTCTTCGCCGCCAAAAGCCCCTTCCCTCCTTTCCCCGCCATCGTTCACCTGCTCAAAATTCGAAGCATAATTAACAACGACATGAAGAAAAACCCTAAACAACAGAGGAATTCAAAGTAAACAAATGATAAATCATTTTACATAGACCAAACATGAAAAGCATACAATTTTTTTTAAAAAAGGAAAATTCATAATAATTAAGAGCAAAAACAGGCGGATCTGAGAAAATCGCACGAAATAAAGTGAATAGTGAACGCAGATCGCTGAAATCTAAACCTAGAAAACTAGTGAGAGTTGAAGAAAGGCGAAAATGGAAAATTGAAACAAGAAAGAAGAAAGTCAGATCTAGAAAAGAAAGAGTAAGGATACCTGAGACTTGGAAAATAAAAGAAGAGAAAAGGAATTGAGGAAATGAGCTTGGCTTGGATTGGATTTGATGTGCTCGGTTTCAAGTTTTAAATGGGGGAAAATCCGAAGGGCGGTTTAATTTAGGTGGGAAAATCGAAAATTTTGGAATTTCAAATTTTTTCCACTTTACCATTCTATCCTTTCCTTTTCTTTAAATCACAGTTGACTGCCCTGCCAGCCAGGCCTCACTGCCTCAGGCTTAAGCTCAGGTTTTGCATACGCTCATGTCCTTGCTTTACTTCCGCTGCTCACGTGACCCAAGAAAGCCTGGAGGTGGAGCGCTGAAGATGAACAGTGGCCCCCCTCTCTACCTCTCTACTCCTCTTCTTAAGTTTCTTATGGTGTGTTCGTTTTTATTTCATATGTTTTTATTTCTAAAATTATTTAAAAAATAAATTTATATGATTTAGAGAATGTATTTTAAATAAAAGATATGTATTTGAAAATAAATTCGAAAAATACAAATTTGAAAATAGTTTTAAGAATATGTGTTTGAAAATGAATTCTTGAGCTGAAATTTTGAAAACAAAAATAAGATATGTGTTTGGAAATGAATTATTGATATAAATAAAGAGAGAAGAAAAAAATAGAAGATGAAAACAGAGAGAAAAGAGTTAAGGAGGGATGAATTTGAACTCCGAAAATGTGAAAAACAATGTTTTGTAAAAACATATTACAAAAACAGAAAAGAACACGTTTTGCAAGAATTCCGTACTCTGAAAATGGAAAACAGTTTTTAGAAAACAAGAAATAACAGAGCCTTAACTAGTTTATTTTAACCGGTAAGCGCGTATTTGTTCATGTATCTTATTATATGAATTCCTTCGCTTTCCCCCAGTTAATAATTGAGAAAATTGAAAAAATGGACACAATTAGGGACCCTTAACAAAATTTGGACACATCATGAAAAATTTTCATGTCATAGACACTTTCTTGACAAAAAGACTCAATTACCCTTTGAAATTCAATTTATTCTTAAACTCTTTATTTCTCTATTTCCTTCACTTACCTATTCCTATTTCCATAACCGTGTCTTATTTTCATAACCGTCTGTTGTTGTCCAACTTCCAATACCCCTCGACTCTTCATTTCTGAAACCCTTCAACTATACTCGAAACGTAAACCGAGATGAGCATCGTTTGAGGATAGAAGCAAGACGACGCAGAGTGATTTATTTGGTTGTTTTTTTGTTTTTTGTTTCATTAGATTTGTGTTAGTTTTTAGGGAATTTGAATGAGAGATTTGAGTTTCCGTCGGATTTGTAAACTTATTCTGTATTTTTAGGGATAAATCTAGTGTTATTAGTTAATTTTTGTGATCTGATGTGTATAAAAATTGTGAAAACCGACAGGTTTGATCGCGAGGTAGACGATGGTTAAGTGCCTGATATCTGACACATCTTGATAGCACATCGAGATGTGTCGGATATCAGACACTCGACATGTCGGATGATAGTGAAAACAATTTTGTTGAGTATCGGATACATTATCCGAAGAGTTTTATAAAATGTTGGTGAGCAGAGATGAGTCATCATCAACTAGTGAATATCAACTTATAATCAAAATGTGTTTGAGTTAATCAAGCAATAAATGTTCCTCAAACTTAACAATTTGAGGATTATTCGAGTGTCAGATTCTATAAACTCTTCGGATAATGTATCCTACACTTGAATCTGACACTCGACAAAATTGTTTTCACTTTCATCTAGTGTCGGATGAAAGAGAAAACAATTTGTCGAGTGTCGGATTCGAGTGTCGGATACATCATCAAAGAGTTTAAAGTGTTGGATTCTTCATCCGACACTCGAGATGTGTCGAATAACCGACACTCGACATGTTAGATGAAAGAGAAAACAATTTTGTCAAGTGTCGAATGCAAAATCCGACACTGTAAACTCTTCGGATAATGTATCCGACACTCGACAAAATTGTTTTCACTATCATTCAACATGTCGAGTGTCTGATATCTGACACTCGACCATCGTCTACCTCGCGATCAAGCCCGTCGGTTTTCACAGTTTTCATACACATCAAACTACAAAAATCACCTAATAACACTATATTTATTCCTAAAAGCACAGAATAAGTTCACAAATCCGACGAAAACTCAAATCCCTAATTCAAATTGCCTAAAAACTAACTCAAATCTAACGAAACAGAAAACAACCAAATAAATCACTCTGCGTCGTCTTGCTTCTATCCTCAAAGGATGCTCGTCTCGGTTTACGTTTCGAGTGTAGTCGAGGGGTTTCGGAAATGAAGAGTCGAGGGGTTTTGGGAAGAGGGAAATAAGGCTTTAAGAATAAATTGAATACATAAGGGTATTTTAGTCTTTTTATCAAGAAAGTGTCTATGATATAAAAATTTTTCAGGATGCGTCCAAATTTCATCAAGGGTCCCTAATTGTGTCCATTTTTTTTCAATTTTTCCTTAATAATTTTTCAATAGTTAAAACGTCATCGTGACGGTCAATTGTTTTATTATTAGTGTCGATTTTTTATTTTAACTTTATGTGATTAATGGTTTCTGCTGTTTAATTTACAAATCTTTATGCTCTTATATTGAAAATTTATCCCATCATTGCCTTATAAACACTTCCTTTAATTAATGTTGAATGATTTTGAATTTTACTTACAATTGTTGCGTATAAATTAATATGCCATGAAATAATTGGTGTGACAAAATTAAATAATATCTATATATATTTTCTTTATTATTAATTGAATAATTATCTATTAAATGATAATAAAGAAGAAAAAGTAATACTCTGCCTAGAATTCTGTATGTTATTTGCTTATTGTAATATTAACACTTCTTATTAAAAAAAATTATTTTGGTCATTTACTATTCTATTTATCTTAGAGAAAATTTAAAAAAGAATGTCTCAAATTTAAGTACGGATTACAAAATAACCATGTCCCTAAAAAATTGTATGTCATGACTGTCTGACGAGTGTAGGACGTTATTCGACATACTTGTTGAACACTCTTGGACGTTGTCCAATACACCTATCAGACGCTATCAAACGTCAAACAGGGTCATAAAATACAAATTTTCACGAACATGATCATTTATCAAAGAATCCCCCTAATTTGGGACATTTTTCAATTTTTCCTTCATCTTATGACATATTATTTTCTATTGGGAAATATTATCAATAACTCTTAATTAAGACCTAATATGACACATAATCCTAACTTTTGATAGGATATTATCTATAACCCTATTATTAACTAATTTCAATTAAATTTAATACCGTAAAGGTTAAAAATTAAGTAATTTGTTTAAACACAAATAATATTGAACATGTCTTTTTGAATAAATTATTCTTATAAACTTTAATGAAAAATTATAAACATAAAATACATAAACAAATATATCTACCACTAACTATACTTTAAAATATGCTATTCTTTAAGGTCAACTTTTGTTTCTAAATAAAATAATCTTATAAAATTATAATAAAAAATTATAAACAATAAAACACACTAAAAAAAATATACCTTGGCCACCAATTACATTTTCCAAACATATGGCTTTTTGGGACCCTTTAACTGCACATAATAGACAAGTGAGGAAATTGATTCCTATATTAATTTAAACTTTTGTGTAATAGTTTAATTTTTGTTTTAATGGAACAATTACTTCACACAATATAATCAAAATAATTTAATAAAAAGTTTTAATTATAAGAAAATAGAAGACTAGCCAAAAATAAAATTAATCTTCATTTGCTTATACTTAGTTCATTTTATTTCAATTATAATAAAGTTTATTTTCAGTTTTATTTTAATTATTTAATTGATTTTATTTAAATTTTTAATATTTAAATAATATACTTACTCTATTTATTTTATTTTTATTATTTTAGTTTATCCTCTTTTTTATTTTAAATTTGAATTTTATTATATATCAATTTTTTAAAGATTTTTGTGATTTATTTTAGGGGAAAATTAAAAAAATGGACACAATTAGGGGCCCTTAGTGAAATTTGGACACATCCTGAAAAATTTTTATGCTATAGACACTTTCTTGACAAAAAGACTAAATACCCTTTGAAATTGAATTTATTGCTAAACTCTTTATTTCCCTCTTTCCTTTACTTATTTCTACCTATTTCCATAACCGTCTGTTGTTGTCCAGCTTTCAATATCCTTCGACACCATCGAAAACGCAGTCTGAAATGCAGCAAGAGGAACGAGAAACTTATTCTGTATTTAGGGATTTGGGGTAGATTTTAAGGATTTAAGTTTGGGTTTGTATTTTGTATTTTTTCTGTGTTTGTGGGGCAAAATGAAGTGTTTTGGTTGATTTTTTGGTTTGATGTGTGCAAAAATGGTGAAAACCGACTTGTTTCGTCGTGACGAAGAGGATACTCGACATGTTGAGTCATGTCGGATGTTTCAATCGACACTCGACATCATCGTCGGTATTCACTCGACACTAGACATAACGTGTCGAGTGTTATATCGAGTGTCGATCCATGCATCCGACAAGACTCGACACGTTATGTCTAGTGTCGAGTGAACACCGACGATGATGTCGAGTGTCGGTTGAAACATCCGACATGACTCAACATGTCGAGTATCCTCTTCGTCACGATGAAACGCGTCGGTTTTCACTATTTTTTCACACATCAAACTAAAAAATCAACCAAATAATACTTCGTTTAGCCCTACAAACACAAAATAAATATAAAATACGAGCCCAAACTCAAATCTCCAAATTCAAAATCCCTAAAATCTGCCACAAATCCCCAAACACAGGATAAGTTTCTCGTTCCTCTTGCTGTGTTTCGGACAACATTTTTGACGGTGTCGAAGGATATTGGAAGCTGGACAACAACAGACGGTTATGAAAATAGGACACAATTATGGAAATAGGAAGAGGTAAGTGAAAGAAAGATGAAAATAAAGTGTTTAGAAATAAACTAAATATATAAGGGTATTTTAGTCTTTTTATCAAGAAAGTGTCTATGGCATAAAAATTTTTCAGGATGTGTCCAAATTTCACTAAGAGTCCCTAATTGTGTCCATTTTTTTAAATTTTTCTTTATTTTATCTAAAAAGTTTATATTATTGTCTCTTAGTACAAGGTCATTGGTAAAAATGTTATAACTTTTTGATTTATAATGCCAAGTCAAATATACAAATATTTTAATAATTAAAAATAGTATGATCAAATGATGTAATTGTCATTATATACATTTTTATGTGTCAAAGTAATTGATTTAACAAAAATTTGTTAACGGTATAGCTTTAAATAATATTATAAAAAAGGTTATAGTTATATGTGATATTAGGTTTTAGTTTATGGTTATTTATAAATTTCTTAAATAAAATTTTGCATGTTACATTAATTGATATACCAAATTGGTATTGCACTACTTTTAATGTACTTATTTCAATTGGCTAATGTTTTGTTCACAAATGCAATAAATGGCAACTGTAAATGTGGATTGATTTAAATGATCTTTGTCTAACCTATATCAAATAGGAGCAAATTATCATACTTAACTAAATGCAATGCAAACAAAACAAATTAAATTAATTATGTTAGTTTGATTTTGGTCCTTTTTTTTTCAGTTTAAAGACAAATATCTTACCTTCCAACCCCCACCTAACCCCTCCCTCCCCCCAACCCAAAAAAAAATTAATAATAAAATAAAAGTTAGATGCTAATGGGTGTCAATACAATAATACTGACATGACTCGCCCCAATTATCACTATTCATAGAATCTCAAGAGCTTTTACGAAGTGATAAATGAAGCAAGTCCTACATATTAATAATCCTCTATGCTTCCATTGTGCCATTGTAATGAAACATTTGAATTAATGACGTATCTAATTATAAATATTTACATCTCTATTTCAATAAAATTTTTTGGAGTAATTCTTTTGCTTCTCAATGGTTGTCTAAGCTATACATTTAAATCTCTTCCAAAAATTTCAGTTCAATTTGGACCTCTCTTGGAGTCCTTGTCCCTATCTCATCTTGATCACAACAATAATAAAATAACTATTTAAATGCATCAACAGAACCTCCAATATTCATAGTATAAGACATTAATGCATTCTAAATTTATAAAAGCAATTATCTAGCCATTGTTGTGAACTATGTAACACTTTCTCAGTACTATATGCTCACATGAATGAATGCTTACACTATACCATTTTATACATTGTGTGGCCATCTGTAAAACACTTGAGATTTCTTTGCAACAAAACTTGTAACCACCTGGTGGGAAAAAGGAAAATACAAAAAAGGGTGAGCTAAAGCCTAGTGAGTGGATATCAACCTTTAAAAATAAATCATTTACGTACAGTTAATGAATTCAATTTTAGAGTACAACATATCTCCTAAAAACATTTAAATACTGAGTTGTAGACTCTAAAAGCTTCACTGTTATAAAACATATACTATCCATATCATGACATGTCATACTGAGATCAAATCATACACTACAACATGGAAGACTTTTTACGACGAGCAAGAACCGTCGTAGAAACAACCGCCGTAAAAGCTTTTACAGCGGTTCTTGCCCGCCGTAAAAGGCTTTTACGGCGGTTTTATTGTTCGACGTAAAAACGGACGACAAAATAGAAGTTGCAAATAACACGCCTTTTTACGACGGTTTATAAACCGCCATATATAACTTTTTACGTCGAACATATAACTGCCGTAAAAGGTTCATAAACCGTCGTAAATGGTATCCACGAAATCGCCGTATAAAGTGTAAAACCGTCACAAATAATTCAAGTCAAAACGACGTAGTTTGGTCCCAAATTTTTTGCAACGATCAGAATACTGCCGTAAAAGATTAACTTTTTTTTAATACTGTTGTTGTTTAATATTATTTACTATTTAATATTATTTTTTTAATATTGCATTGGCACATGTAGTGGTGTCATTTAAAGAAGTACTCTATGTATGCAGCACTAGTTGTCTTTTTTGAACCACCAGGGTCCTTCAAGGTGGTTATAGCCTCCATTATAAGGTTATCCAACCTATTCAGTGAAAACAAAGAATTAAATAATTCGTTGCAATCACACATAATGGAAACACAATATCGTATTGTTTCATTTCATAGTCCACTTATCAAGAAAATGGTGTATAGAATATTTAACAACAAAATTCTAAAATGTCATAATTGCATGGTTATTGCCTTCTGTTATTAGAAAACCATACAAGTATAGTTGAATTGAAAAAATAATGGACCTAAATGTAGTGTCAATAAGAATGCTTCCACTTCCCAGGTTTATTTTCTTTTCTCTCTGGAGAAGAGTTTCTTCAGGATCTTTAAGTATTGTGTGTCATTTGCCAGCCCTATGTTTAATTACACCAGCTTTTAATGCAGCTTCTTCTTCTTGTGTCCATTTCTGCTTTGGCGCACCCATAAAGAGTAGCTAAAATAAAGTCCTCAAAAGGATCTGAACTGCAAACTGAAAGTAAAATCTATCACTGTATGCACCCGCAAATAGACAATCATTTACCAACAGTTAATTGGTCAAATAACAAAAAATAACCCCACCAGAGTTCAAATAACACTCAAAAGCTCAAACATTTACACAAAAACAACGCTGATCACATTCTCTTCCATTCAACCCCTAAAATACAGTGATGCATGATAAAAGAATTCAGATTCTTTTTACTAGAATATAATATTTCAGTTTCTTATTATAAAAAGTAAAAAAAAAAAATTCAGCATCCTATTGCAAGTAGAAATAGAAATCTGCACACATTGTATAAGCAATTTGTCAAATGCAAATACGCCACATATATGCAACAGAAAATGTTAATTGCCTGATGATCTCGCATGGGGTTCCAGTCATGCTCCATGAAAATGAGGGTATCAGCAGATGTCAGATTCAAGCCTAGGCCACCAAAAGCCATAATTTCAATATACTCCATTACTAATCCATAGATGCAAGCTAACAATTAAGCTTTCTCAGGTTTCCGTAGATGTGAGTTAACAATTAACAAATGTAGGAGAATAAAAACTGCGAACAAACCAAAGAATACATAAAATTAAGAATTTAAATAAAAAATAAACCAGAGAAGGAACATTGACAGACCAGAACATGTAACTTTAAAATAAAAAATGCACAAAAACCTTAGAAAATCAACCAGAACCTCAACCCACATCACTGCCACCACTCCACCATCACTATCATAACCTTAAACCCACAACGACATCAATACCACTCCACCATCGCAACCACACCACTCCATCACTTCCATCAAAAGCCACATCTCAATACGCACAACAAAAAAGGTAAGAATATATTAAACATAAGAAACATATGCTTAGACTGCGTATGCTTGCATAAGAAACATAAAATCACCTCAAAGAACTACTTTAGAATTTAACATAATTTAACAGATTATCAGGCATTATGCTTGCATATGCTTCACATATGCTTCACAATGTTCCGCTGACAATGCATATGCAAGTGGAACAGTAAGGGACTCACATAGAATTACACACAATAAAAAGCTGCAAATGCTAATAACCTGTCCATTGCTGATAACCTGTGTGGCATCCACCCTATCAAGAACAATAAGTACATAAAGTCAGTTCCGCTGACTTTCTATCTCCTCACAATCTTCCTTAACAATTAGACACAATAAAAAGCTGCAAATGGAACTTGATTCCTCTCTTATTATGCACTTGCATATGAAAACTACTTTAGATCCTATGTTCTAACATATTAAACTTCACATAGAATTTAACAGATTATCAGGGACTCATAAAAGGGAGATATTCTTCCACTTGTATGCTGCGGTGACCTAGGATGTAAAAGAGGACTTCCAATAGGAGAAACTGGGCATGACATGTTCCAGGGAGAATGTGCTTCACTGAAATGGAGAATAAATTGGATTAGGAAAATTCAGTGTGTTCGATGATAATATTTTTACCTACCAGTTAAGCCATGCATTAGCCTGCTATTCACTCCCAATTTTAAGTGCCGCCACAATGGTAGCCAATTAACTTTACAACCACCACTACTCAAGTCTTCGTACAAAAAGAAAGCATTATCTATTTGTTCATCTATGTTATCTTATAGTCCTTTATATATGAACCTGAAGGTGGTAAAAGTTCGGTATTTTAATGCTTAGTCTTCCATCTTACCACCAAGCCCAACCCTTGGGGTTAATCTATCTTATAGTCTTATATTCATCCATCTCTAGTTTGATAACTATCAATCTAATCAATTTATCTCTTCTTGCAAGTATCGATCAATATTCTTAGAATCACCAATATATCTTATAGCCTTACCTCTATCTCATCATTATCAATATATCCAAGAAAATAATAGGTTTTCATAGCAATACAAGCATGCATATGCATACCCATGCATATCCTACATGCTTGTCTTCACATACACATGTACTCTGTGCACGTGTGTGTTTCTTTCTCTTCATATTTACAAAGAGAAAAACCTTGTTCCTGGCGTTCTTGAACCCCTTGACTGATAGTTGGCAGCCCCTTCTGTCTCAAAGCTTGAAAGGTTTCTTGCTTGTCCACCACCCTAATAGAAGAACAAAAGCACAGGCCAGCAGTTAACAAAACCAAGTGTTACGACAGCTTATAATAAAAAAGGAAGGGATAAATATCCATTACAAATGCATAACATAAAGATCTATATACAAAATGATTGCTCCAGCATTAAGTCACTTAAGATCTATATTCGTGAAGTATTAGTAGACCCATCCACATAAATTGGTATAACAAAGCAGTCATTTTAAGTAAAAATTTGTATCATTGATTACATAAAGTAATGGTGTATGCATAATTTGGTGGCACAACAACAGCAACAATAGCAATGGGACAAAATAAAAGCACGGACAACGATAAGAAACATGCATATACCGGTATTCGCATTGCATTTGAAACTGCTGGTAGAGTATATGATGGCTCAGCACCCAAAATTGGTCTTTCCAATGGGGCAGCATTTTTAACAAAGGGTGCTCTAAGAGACAAGTTGTTGTAGGATGATGTAATGGATTCCACTGTAAACACAGCCTCACAAAGTCCTTTCCTTCTTCTGAAAGATGATAAGTAATCGAAGGCAGTTCCTTACTGTTTCCAATCTTGAACATAGCAGACACCTTTAGAGAAGCAAACAAAAGAACAGTGTAAATAAGACAAATAAAGAACCGACAAAACAATTAACATTTCCAACAAGCAAACAATCTTACCAAATTGGCATTCCATAAACAAATTAAAAAGATAAATAAAATACAGGAATTACGGTAGCCAATTCTTCTTGGTATTAGAATTCTACCAACCCCTTCATACTGACTCCAAGGTGGTTTTGTGGTAGCAATTTCCAAAACTATACAATCAAGGCTCCATATGTTAACAGCGAGATTACAACCATTTGAATTCTTTATGACCTGAACAATCAAACAATTAAAGAAGTTATTTACAAAGCATCAAGGAGAATCTTGACAGTGGTGTATAATGGTAAAGCATGATGACCTCAGGAGCCATCCAATGAGGGCTTCCCTTGAATGATAAAGGACAAGACTGTCCATTTATCTGCAATTCAGTTCAACTGTGTTAGAACATCCCTAGGCTTAATGCGAATGAGGCATCAAAGTTTGACCTAACCAAGGATACTATTAGGCAATTATCTTACAGATATCTTTTCGTTCTTCTATTCTAAGAAAACTAGATATAATGATAGTATCTAGCAGATTTCCATTCTTTATGCAATCCAACATTATTTTCTACATATTTGCAGCTGATAATTGTCAATGTACACTAGGAAACAAAGATGGAAGTTCTTACATGCTTTGCCATCCCGAAGTCAACCAATTTCACTCGGCCACTGGGATCTACCAATATATTTGCTCCTTTAATGTTCCTAACAAACACAAAACTTACAGATAAGCACAACAAACTCCTAATATGATTAGAAAATATAGAAGTCAGTATCTGACAATGGCATTTTTTAGTATAACCTAACCAAAGAATAATAAAGAAGTAGACTAACCTAGGGACGGTGTTCTTCACATGTAAATACTCAAGCCCTGACAATATCTTTTGAGTATAACTCCGAATAGCACTTTCACCTAGCTGACCATATTCTTGAAGAATTTTATAGATGGAACCACCGGACACATACTCCAAGTATATATAAAGCTTGTCCTCTATCTGTTCAAGCAATAAAGAGCTTACATAAGTTAAAATGACCCCAGGCTTTTAATTTAAGTATTATTTAGCTGGACCACCAAATAAGATCTTTTTGCATTATGCATTTAGCTACATATGCAGGAAAGCCCATGAGATTCATTACAAATAAAAAAGTGGTGCACTTGCATAGGATGAAAACTTCCTAGCAAGCTCTGAAGTTTCAAGAAACAATCACAGCCAACTTATTTCTCGAATGTCAAATCCTTGAAAGCAGCTGCATCAGACTTGTCAAAATAGTGTGTAAGCAATAAAACTGAAGAGAACAAAGAACTTACAGTTTCAGATCCATAATACCGCACTATATTAGGATGCCTTAAGTGACTAAGCACTGTAATTTCCTATCAGATACAATAGGTAATCATTAACTAGGAAAACTCAAAATCCCATACCAGTTGTAATAACCAAATCCAACCAAGTCCAAGAAAACCTGCACGCCAAACACATGTACACAGAACACAAATGCAAAACTCGGCCCAAACAACCAGCTTGCCACCAAATCAAACACCACTAGCTACCAATTCAAACACGACCAGCCAACCACCAAATCAACCACCCAATAAAACACTCAACCACCAAGAAATAAATCAAATCGTACAAAAATCCTCAAGAAATGAAAATTAAACAAACCAAGAGAATAAAATAGCTAAGGATTTGATGCTGGATCACTAGCTACCAATTCAAACATGGGCGTGTGTTAGTGCATGGCTGTGGGGTGGTGATTATTTTCTTGGTTATTTTAGTCTCTCTCACTTACCACAAATCCTTGGCTATTTTATTTTCTTAGCTATTTCAGTCTCCCTCTTGCTTTCAAGAAATTAATCACTAGCTACCAATTCAAACATGGGCGTGTGTTAGTGCATGGCTGTGGGGTGGTGGGCTTTCATTGTGGTGAGCGAGAGAGAGAGACACGGAGGGAGACTGAAAGCAGGAGGGAGGGTGGCTGTGTAGGGCGATGGTGGTGGCAGGAGATTTTAGAGATGAGAGAAGAGAGACAAGGACAAAGCGCGAGAGAAAAACATAGAAGGAGATCGAGAGTGGGAGGGAGGGCAGAGAGGGAGGGTGATGTGGGGAGGCAGCAACGGGATGCGAGAGAAAATGTGAGAGAGATGAGAGGAATTTCGATACAAGAAGCGCCTAGGGTAAAATTGATTTGGGGAAGGGGGCTTTTACGCCACTTACACTGCGGTTCTGAAAACCGCCGCATACCAATGCGCATAACTTCCATTTATTGTAGTTTTTAAAGACCGACGTAAATAGGCGTGTTATAAGCCCCAGTTTCTTGTAGTGATATAAATATGATTTCAATGAAATCAGAGAATCTCATTTAATATAATATCTATCATATTAGAAAACTACACCAAAATTAGTACCTAGGGGATTCACTGGTCAAATCTGGTGGAACAACATCAACACCCAGGTAGTGCGATACCATAATCTGTCGTACCTAGTGGAACAATATCAAACCCTAAATAGTGCAATACCATAATCTATTGTACCTTGTGGAACAACATCAACACCCAGGTAATACAATACCATAATCTATCATACTTGCTGAAACAACATCAACACCCAGGTAATGCAATATCATAATCTATGATACTCGGAGGAACAACATTAACGTCCATGCATATACTTGATAGAACAACATCAAAACCCAGCTACATAACTGGTGAAATAAAATCAACACCCAGGCAAACATAATAACACTTATCATACGTATGTGTATAGTAAATCAATTATATTATTGGGGATGGGTACTTTGTAACATGGTTTGAAAAAACCACTTTACTTTATCATTTGACATGGTATCAATTTCCATTAAACAAAATCACATTAAAACTGATGATTTCTAGAAATAATTCTAAATGCCATTTAACTAAAATACATACACATATCACATAAACATGTATTATTTTCTATTTCAACAAAATATCATGACATGTAAAATTGCATTTTTCTGTAAGCATTTGCCCATTTAAACATTGTCAACTTCTATTCTTTCTCTTTAGAATAGTTATTTTCTTGAATTGATATTGATCACTAGAACTAATAACAATAACCAATTGATACAAACCATACTTGCTTACAAAATCAAATATTGAACCAACACATTAAAGTGAAAATATTTAACTTATGAAATTTCATAATATTCAAGTGAAGTCTAAATTTGACTCTAAAATCATTTCCACCATAATCAATCTAATTTTGCATATTCATATATTTGAATGAACAGTTAAAAACACATACAACTGATACAATATCATCACACCTTGTGTACTAATTTTTGTAAAATAATTAACAACATAAAATTATCAAATTACCGATTGGGTGCATGAATTCAGCTAGTTGATCCTTTTTTTAGGTCTCAATTCAATCTCACATAGAAATAGAAAAGGGAAATTTTTAGTTTTGGCCCTTATTTTAAGCCTTCTCCTTTAAAATTTTTAGCACACTAGCCACCAACCACCCAAAATTACCTGAATGCCCTCATATTAATAACTTCTCCACCTAACATATAACCACCACCATAACTCTCTCTCTCTCTCTCTCTCTCTCTCTAACTCTTCAAACTCTTAAAACAGCTTAAAGTAATTAAAAAAATCAAATACAACAATAGAAGCACTACATTTAACAACTTAAACATAAAAAAAAGGCAAAAAATCATATTTAAAAAGCTTTGGAAGCAATAAAAGTAATGTTCCTCTGTAACTAAGCTCCAAATCATTCTTTATACTTTTTAGTATGATTTGAACGTAAAAATACATCCCATATGTGTAGAAATAAACAAATAATGGTTGGAATATAGTTATTTAGGTAGTTTTAGCAAGTTGTTGTCTGAAAATCACGTTTTTTGCCGTTTTTGTCGAACCTAGGTTTTTCTAGATGTCAAATTTGATAGTTTGACAGTTTGATTGTCGAATTGTCAAATCATCATTGAACTAAAGTTCAACTTGTTAGCCCTAAGGCTACATGATAATTTTGATGATAACAATACACATTGATTAATTGAGATTTACTAACATGTTTATTTATGTGCAAGAGTAAGATCATTTAAATAATTGTAAAATCAAGAAGAGGCTTATTAAAATGAAGTGTTGAAGCTAAGGAGAAGACTACATGTTAAAGGCACCAAAGTTTAAGAACAAGGTTTGATTCAAGGAATGTGACACATTAGCAATGTTCAATCAATTGGTCATATATTTCTCTACAAATGTCCAAATGACGTGATTCTTGAGCCTTTGGAAAGCTTGCTCAATTTATAACTTTTCATATGTTTTAAATAAATTTAAATTTCAAGTGTAAGGTTATCCAAATCATCATGCAATTTGAAAGACAAATGGAAACAGCTGACATGAGCACCGAATACTCTTTTGAATATATCTTGAGTTAGAAAAATCAAAATAACTTGATTCTTGCGGAATTGGAAAGAGGACTTAATGAGGCAGATTTCATATGTTTTGAAGAAATTCAAATTTCAAATGAAAGGCTGACATAATTGACATGCAATTCGATGGACTAACACAGAGAAGAAAAATCAACTCACATGAGCACCGAATGGTTTTTTGGCCATATCTTAAGATAGAGATATCCAAATACTTTGATTCTTAATGTTTTAGAAAGATTATTATATTCAGATCTTTTATGTTTTGAAAAAATTCAAATTTCAAACGGAAGGCTGACAGAATTATCATTCAATTTGGTGGACTGACACAAGAAAGAAAAATTAAGTCACATGAGTACCAAATGGTGTTTTGGCCATATCTTGAGCTAGATATATCCAAATGACTTGATTCTTGATGCGTTGGAAAGCTTATTCAATTTTCCAGATTGTTTTATGTTTTGCAGATTTTTAAATTTCAAACGGAACATTGACAAAAATGACAAACAAGATTACGGTTTTTATGGTGGACAGAAACTTTGGAGTTGGTGTCTTCACTTGATTAAGTTCATCTCATTTGCCTATAAAAGGAGCCCTTCTCCCATGCATTCAAGAAGAAAAAGAGAAAAGAAGAGAAGCATCTATCAAGCAAAAAACAAGAGAAATATCAAGTCTAGAGAGCTTTTATATTCTTTATCTACTCTTTGAAGAGAGTTATACTTTTGTTATAAAAATTTTTTTTTGTTCTTGTATTGTGGTGAGAGTGAGATCTACTTGTAAAGGATAAAAGTTATCATTGAGAGAACTCTTTCCTTAATGAGATTGTTCATCAAGAAGAACTCTTGGTGTGGTGTTATCAAGAGTTGAAGAAAGTTGCCCTGGTGAGGTTGTTCATCAAGAAGAACTCTTGGTGTGGTGTTATCAAGAGTTGAAGGAAGTTGCCTTGGTGAGGTTGTTCATCAAGAAGAACTCTTGGTGTGGTGTTATCAAGAGTTGAAGGAAGTTGCCTTGGTGAGGTTGTTCATCAAGAAGAACTCTTGGTGTGGTGTTATCAAGGGTTGAAGGAAGTTGCCTTGGTGAGGTTGTTCATCAAGAAGAACTCTTGGTGTGGTGTTATCAAGAGTTAAAAGAAAAAGTCTTGGTGAGGTTATTCATCAAGCAAGTTGTAAAGATTTCTACAACTTAGTGGAAAGCTTAGCTCGTGGAGCTAGGAGCCCGTGGACTTAGGCATAGGGATGGCAATGGGGCGGGGCGGGTCCGGGGCGGCCGGTACCCAGCCCCGCCCCGTTCAAATTTTTTTTGCCCCGCCCCGCCCCATTGCCCCGTTGCGGGGCGGGGCGGGGCAAAAAAAAATTTGAACAAATTGGACCCGCCCCGCCCCGCCCCTAAACATTTATATTTTTGCAATTAACCCCCTATAATATTTATATTTTTTACAATCAACCCCCTATAACATTTACAACCTCTAATTTTTATCATATTATTTTACTTACTGTCAACCCCCTAATATATTCAAACATGTTACAATCACCCCTAATAATATCATTTAAGTCCCAATAGTTTATTTTTTATCATATATACCCTTATACTGTACGGGGCGGGGCGGGTCGAACGGGGCTAAGTGTTAGACCCGGACCCTGACCCGCCCCTACCGGGGCAGATTTCTCTTGCCCCAGACCCGCCCCAAAACAGTTTTGGGGCGGGTCTTGCCCCGCCCCATTTGTCCGGGGCAAACCGGGGCCCCGGACCCGGCGGGGCAAATTGCCACCCCTACTTAGGCAAGGTTTGCCGAACCACGTAAATTAAGTTTGCACTCTCTCTATCCCTATCTCTTTATATTTCCTTGCACTTGTGATTGTTTATTATTGTATTCTCTTGATTGCAACTTTAATAACTTCTAATTTCATCTTCTTCACCTTTATTCTCAAAGAAAGAGTGAACTAATTTTGATCTTTCAAGAAAAGTTTTATAAATCCATTTTGATAAATAAAAACCCAATTCACCTCCTCTCTTGGGTTGCCATACCTGGGTCAACACAACTATCGAACTATCGTCGAACTGATACATTGTTGTCAAATTTTTGTTGAACTCATTTGTCAAACTGTCGAATTCGACATCGAACTAATTAGATAGTTTGACTTAGGACTATCAAAGTGTCAAATTTATTAGCATATTAGTGTATTTCAGCCTATTTTGAGGCTTGTTTTTGGCTTTCAATCTATTTTCATTAATTTCTGAACATGTTTGACTGCACAAATGGATAATACTGGATTTGTATTTTTTTATGGTGGGCAGTGGGAGGTGCTACTAGTGGGGAGCATGTTTACATGGTTTGAGAAGGTTTCCCATTATGGTCGTCAAGACAGACGTCTTACCAAGAGTTTTTGCAATTGATATGTGATATGATTATGTTAGATGGTCGTCAAACAAAGTTAAGATTGAGTGCCATGTTTAAAGCATATAGTTTTGCTAGGCCTCTTCCAATTCGTACTAAACATGAATATGGCTTTTTTTTTTATTGAAGATAGTTTGAAACATCCATCCGAGTACACAACGTTATATGCTAAGGTTGAGTGGCGTGCAAGGCAAACATTGAGATTGCAAATGTCGTTGTAACGGAGCACATTGAAACTTCAAAACAGGAGGCATTTGAGGAACCATAACAACCTATCGATAGTAATGTGAACACCTTGAATGTTAGAGATGATGACGATGGTTCGTTTAGACATGATGGCAATGTTGGAGTTGATGGTGGAGGTAATGTTGGAGATAATAGTAATGTTGCAGGACATTTTGAAGGAGTTGGTGTTCTTGGCTATCATGTCATTGGACTAACAAATGATGATGATCACCACCTCGATAATACCAAAGAAAAAGCATTTGAGGATGTATCAAGAGGAAAAGACAGTTACTAGAAAGATAATGTGAATGATGATAGTGCAAATAAGAGTACGCATGTTGATTGGCAAGGTGAAAGTGATGGTAATGACAATGATGAGGTGGATTTGCATTTGGACCAAGATGAACAAATTCAACATAACCATATTGTGGTTGATTCAATACTATAATGAGTGAAGGATATGTTTAGGTTCATACCTCCAATACCACATTTTAGGACACCTGCTCTAGCCAACACATATGAAATTGATAGTGGTGAAGTTTAGGTGGGTCATATATTTTCAGACAAGATAGAACTTCAACACAAGATGGCAAACTTGGCATTGCAACATAACTTTGAGTTCAAGGTAACTAAATCAACTAAAACTCAGTTTGAAGTAGATTTTCGGGAGGAAACTTGCAAATGTCATTTGAAAGCAATAAAAGTTAAAGACATTGAATTCTTTGCAAATGGCATTTGAAAGCAATAAAGGTTAAAGACATTGAATTCTTCCAAGTAAGGGTTTTCAACACACATGTCAAAGTGTGGGCTTACAACCTGACCAAAAGCAAGGAATTGCATAACTAATTAGATGCATATTAAAGAGAAGTTTGTCAACACCTCAACAATACATCGACCTATCAAAATAATTGAGAATGTTCAAAAAACTTCACATTACAATTAGTTATCAAAAGGCATGGAGGGTAAAAGAGGCTGCTCTAAACCAACTTAATAGGATTGTTTAAGAGTCATTTGCTTAGGAGGCCTATATTGTTAAGTTAACAAATCTGGGTACAATGACCGCACTTTAGGTTGATCATAATCATCACTTCAAATATTTTTCATGGCATTAGGGACATCAATTTCTAGATTCCTAAGTTAGATTAGACTTGTTGTAGCTGCTAAGAGTACCTTCTTGACGAGAAAATATTGAGGCACAATGTTAATAGGACAGTGTATGGATGGCAACAACTAAATATTCCTTCTCGCCTTCGCATTTGATCATTTTGAAAATGATGAGCCATGGCATTGGTTCATATCAAGGCTCTATCATATTATTGGACGCGTGTCAAACCTTATTATCATCTTCGATTGCCATAAAAGTATCGAGAAGGCAGTATCTACAATCTTCCCAGACGCTTTGCTTGGTATTCGTATGCATCATCTAGAATGTAACAGAAAGTTGAAGTTCGAGGAAAAGTACTTAGCCTCTGTTTTTATCAATGCAACCAAATCTTACCGGCAAATAGAAGCGAACCTAAGATAGGACCCAAGGGGCCTGGGCCCCTTCTCAAACTTTGAAAATTTCTTTTACTCCCTTATTGCTCATAGTTTACAATTTTACCCTTCTTAAAAAATAGTTTTAAATTGTTTTTCTTTCTTTCTTTTTTAAAATAGTACCCTATCAAACTTATATTTCTATAACTATATTATATATCATATTTATATTATTTCTTTCTCTTTATAATTTATATCAATTAGTGTAAAAATTTGTAAACTTCTTTTAAAAATAAAAATTATGATCGAGTCTTCTTATTATTTTTGTGCATTTGTAGCCTTTTCGAGTAAAATTTAATGATTATTACAAATTAATGATTTGTGAGAAAAAATATGAAAAAAGATTCAAAAAAATTCTTTTGTAAGTTGAGATCATCATAGCTAAGAAAAATATTAACAATTCAATGCAAAGTTATCTTGAAATTAATATAAAGGTTTATTTGCAAATTTCAAATGTATAACTCAAAATTTGGCTTATAATGCTAATATAGGATTATAAATAAAAAAAATTTCATACATGATAATGAAGTAATTATGCAAGATTTTTTAAATATAAATATTTGTCAATGACAATAACTAATATGTATTTCTAAAATAAATTGTAAAGTATTAGTATTTTATACTTTGATTTCTTGTATTTAGATTATTTAATTTTGAAAGATAAGATTTATTATGTCTCATATATCTCTATATCTATTCTGTTTTTAAACAATTTCTTTTATATTGTTGAGTTTTTTTTAAACATTAATTTTAAAATATTAAAGGTGCCCCCTCTAAGATAAAATTTTGGATCTGCCACTGCTGGCAAACTAAGTTCAACAAATTTTTTAAACAAGTTAGGGGAATTAATCCAAGGGTTGCCTACTATTTGAAGCAACCAAATATTCAAAAATGGGCACGGCGTCAGTTTTTTGATCATAGGTTCAACATCATGAACACAAGTATTGCTAAGCAATGAACAACAAAAAGAAAAAAGCAAAAAACTTAGGCATTAATATGATTTGTGAATTCTACCGGTAGGTATGTTACGTTACACTACGACACTCAATAACTCAATAACTTATGTATTAAGTATAAGGATTAATGTTGTAATTTTAAGTTCTCAATAGGTATTGCAGTAGTGGTTCCATAAAGGAGGAATGTAGACGTAAACTCCATCATAACAGTGACTAAGTGGATGGAGGACTTGTTGAAAAGTCAAAAAGATGAATCGAACGGACTTCGAGTTGCTCCACTTAGTAGGCATGTATTCCAAGTTTATTATGGTAATAGAGTCGATATAGTGGACTTGAATGCACAGACATGTTACTGTAAGGTGTTGACCTGGATCAGATTCTATGTTCCCATGCCATCGTCACATGCCATTATGCTAACCTCAAGGTGGTTGCACGTTAGTGTAAAGCCACGTATACGAATGAACATTTGATAATTCCATATGTCTTACCGGTGATTTCGATTGCGATGAGTAGGCATTAGGTGGTACCAGACGAGGTTAGGACATATGTTGTTCTCTTATCGATCACTCGACCGAAGGCTAGATGTTGACCATCACAACATAAACCTTTTGCAGGTGAGACAGTTAGGTGACGTACTTGTGGTTATTATGGGGATAGAGGTCACAGCAACCAAACATATAAGAATCTTGTACCCCTTCACCCAACATCAGTAATAGATGAAGTAGGACCGTCCAATGCTGCATGATTTCCTAGTTTGTTAGTTGCATTTTTTGCACAGTTCACATTAACTACATAGTTTAGCCTTGCTGTTGTCAGGATGTTCTTGTAACAAAAGTTGTATACGAATGAACATGGAGTTGTTGCTATGCATATGTTATTTGATTACTGTAATCTCTATTGTGTGTTATGTATATATTTTTCCTCAGATTACTAAACAAAATTGCATCACATATACACTAGCCATATATTTCTTTATTACATTGCCCATATATATATATAGTTAAAGTATTTGACTAAACCACTCTAATGATATGAGTTAAAATGCATCAATAATAATAATATGAACAAGAGAAACAGGAACAAAACTGCATCATTTACAAACTATACATAATCCTTTATAAACTAATGAAGTAATAAAAGTGATCCGAAATAATCTAATGGCAAAATGTGTTCTACAAATGAACACCATAACAAACTATGCAAAAACCATCATCCTGTGGCCACCTTCCAATGAAAACTCCCATAATTAGTTTGTGTGATCCATGCCCCCTAAGTGCTAGATCTTCATCGCCATCTGCTTTCTCAGTCTCGCCTCATCCCTTCCACTATCATGTTTAACCCAATTTTAGAACTCATTAGCTTGATATATGTTGCATAATAAACACTACATGCTCCACTTCTTATAGGCTGCTAAAAGACCTCCTCTCTAGCTTGGAAGATGGCATACGAGCTAGTCCTCTCTAGCTTGGAAGATGGCATATGAGCTAGTATCGTGGGAGACATCAGTGCGGTTGGGGTAGTATTGGGCCTTCTAGATGAGCCATAGTACCATGACTATAGGAGGCATGCAATATTCGATCAATTTGCCTTGGTCCTTTAGGTCTGGAGGTATTCGAGAGCCATATAGAACGACCTTCCTGTCCTTAAATGAAATTCGTACAAATACCTAATAATTATCAGATACATTGATAGGGGCATAAACTTACAAGAATAAATCAAAAATTTGTTTAGTTTTGATGTACTGGAAAGCTGAAAGATTAGAAATTATAATACTATGACTTACAACGTTGATTGTAGCCCACATCCTAGCGAAGCTAGGGATGACAAAATCCGGGTGTGGGTGCGGGTGCGGGTTTGGCATTTTCGCACCCGCACCAGATAAAAAAACTCTTTTTCGATCCTCGTTAAATCCCTGATTTTTTTGGGTTTTTGCGGGTGCGGGTAATTACGGGTTTTGGAATGCAACACCACCCAGAAAAAATCCTCGGACTTTCTCTGCTTTTTTATTTTAATTTTTCAAACCTTAAAATTGTATAAATAATATAATGTTGCTAGAAAGACTAAAGCGCGCTGTGGCAGCAGTGGTGAAGTCCCTTATGGTGTTCTATGGTGACCCAGGTTCGAGTCATAAGTTTGGAGGAAATGTTAGTTTTAATTAAATATACAAATAAATTCATTAATTAAAGTTGTTCGTAATCATTAAAGCAAAAAAACCATGTGGTCCAGTGGTATATGGCTGAAATGCAACCTCCAGGTCTTGGGTTCAAGCCTTGCATGTGACATATTTTTAACGAAAAATAGGCTGGGCTATCCGGGTGCGAGCTGGGGACTGGCCTGCACCGTACTCGGGCCTGTGTGCACTCAGAGCCCCCGCCCCTGGGCCTAATATACGATTGAGGTGAGGTAACAATTGGGACATCTTGAGATGAATGCATAACCTTTTGTCTATTTACTTATTGGTCGAGGTCTGTGAAAAGACTAAGTAGATAGTGTGCTTTTCTGCATGCTCTGCTGTAAACCTTCTCCAACTAGTAAATAGTCGACCGTGCACTGAGGATGCGGATGCGGATACTCTCACTAGGTTGTCGCTGTGTATGTCCATCACCCTTACCTCTGGATTACTATCATGAGACAAATGCACCACATCATCATTCACAAGGGAGTACTGTGCACATTCAGGATTAGGCTGGGCATGACTCTGGGGAGTTGGCACTGAATGGATGGCTTCCTCCTGCAGTTAAATAAGACATATTATAATAGGTTTAAAAAAAAGATAAATCATACATCGAGAAATTTGTTATAATTTATAGAGGTATTATCATTCAACCCCCTATTATTTCATGAAAAATCAAGCAGCCCGCAGGTTTGCTAAAATATACAATTAAGCCCCAACTATTACCTTCAGTTAAGTCAAACTTTAAAAAACAAGGGTAACAATGTAATTTCAATTTGAATATAAAAAATCTAAAGTAAAATATAATATAAAATTATTTTTTTCTCTAACCGCTTAAAATATAATGCATATAACATTAAAAAATAATTTTTTCTCTCTCCAACTTTTTTTTGTCTTTTTCTTCCCCTTCTTCTTCATCTTTTCTTTCTCTTTCTTCCTCCTCTCTTCACAGTCGCACATTATCATCTCCTCTCTTCATTCTTTTTTTCTTCTTCTTCTCCTTCATCTCCTCTTTATCTCTCTATTTTCTTTTTATTCAATTTTTTTCTTCCTCTTCTCTTTCATCTCCTCTTCCTCTTTCTTCCTTCTCTCTTCACACTCACATGGTTTTCATCTCGTCTTTCCACTTTCTTTTTCTTCAATTTTTTTTATGTTTCTTCCTCTTCTCCTTCATCTCCTCGTTCTCCTTCTTCCTCCTCTCTTCAAACAAACAAACAAACTCTCTGGGTTTGGCAATCGACTTGAAGAAAAACAAATTTTTATATTCAAATATTAATAAAAATTAAAATATTTAAAAATTTGGTTCCAAATTCAATTAAATCTAGCAACATCAATATCATGCGGTTGATATTGAATCTAGGGGTGATGGTGCGGTTGGGTGGATTTTTTTAGGGATTTTAGAGTAGTGGTGGCTATGTTACTGGATTTTTTTACAGTTCAGTGGTATTAAGGGTGGTATTTTACATGGCTATAGTCAGACTGTTTCAATGGTTGTTTTGGGGTTGAAGGAGATTGAAATCCTTACAAAAGATAGTGAAAGAAAGTGGAAAAAGACAAAAAAAAAAAGTTGACTATGTGAGTGTTTGTTTGACAAGAAAACAAAGGAAAAAAAGACAAAAAATGATAACATTGGATTTAATAGCATGGGTAATTTAGTTATTGTATAAAATGATTATGAATAAAATGGTAATGAATTATAATAATTGACCTCTATAATAAATTATAATGATTGAAAATTTTTGAAAAAGTCATGCGTGCTTTTAGACCCGTCAAATATTAATGTTAGAAAATATGTTGTCAAGGGTAAATAGGTAATTCTCGTGATTTTTGAAATGATCCAGTCAATTTGACAAAATGGAGGCTAACGACAGGGGGTTTACTATATATTTCCAAAACTCGATGGTTTTTTTGATGTTTCACTAAATTATAGTGGTTGAATATAATACCCTAATTTCCAATTACCTCGACATCCTTAGAGTCCGCTGCTTGCTCATCTCTGAGCTCCTAGATCTCCTTACGCAGTTGTTCCACATCCACTTACAACATCTAGACTTCTTTTGCTTGTCCAACATGTGACTCTTGAACTGCTTTAAGGTGATGAGTAAGAGTAGTAGCCAATTCAACACGATGGACTATAAACTCAACCCTAATGGCATTGAACAAAGCCGTTGGGATAGTAAAACTAGTAGTCGCCTGCACAAGAGTTAAGAATATTTATAAGCTAAAAATCACATAAACGTTGTTAGTTGTAATACATTGTATGCCAAATCATTATACTAACTTGGTCCTTCGTATGCTTCACCTCAGACTCTGGTAGCTCTTGAGACGGTTCGAACTGAGTCATCTCGGTATGCACTGGTTGCTTCCCTTTTGACTTCTTCTGTACTTGTTTGGAAACAGGCAATGATACTTCATTGGCTTTAGTCCACTCAATAAGTGAGCCTCCAGTTCTGCGAATCCAACGTCGGTTGTCAATATAACGATCGCTGTTCAACTCAACCACCTTTGTTTGAACATTAACCTTGGGGGAATCCCCTGCCTGTACGACATACAAGAATAGTATTAGCATATGAAGTTTATGTAATAAACTAATGTAGGATCCTAGATGCGAATTCAATTAAATCGACATAGCGGAAGCGGCTCCAAGATAAGGATCTAGCGAATACAGGCTTTAAAAAATTTCATGCTTTCTCGCCACTTTGATTCCCACGTATATTGGAAGATCAACTGAACAACACTTGTGGAAGTGTATCTTGACTAGATTAAACCTGAGAACACAAAGGAAACAATGTTAAGAAAGGTCTTGGCAGCTCAAACGTGATCTAAGGGTGCCTTAGAAGCTTCTGCATTTTGGCTAAAGAGGCCTGAGATTGGCGCAAATTCCAAGGCAAGGATATTGTTCACTTTTTTTTGTCCTATTCATCTCTTAGGGTTTTGATTGAAACCCTAGTATGTTACATACCTTCATTGTTTCATGGTTAAAATGTAATTCTTGGACTCAGTATTTTATTAGGATTCTTTTAATCCTGATATAAATCTAATTAGACTCATAATTTAATTAGGTTCTTACAAACCTAATATAAATTAATTGAACTTTTAATTTACTTAGGTTTGTACAAACCTAATATAAATCTAATTGAACTCTTATATATTTGAGTCCAACTCAAATTACTAGAGGGCTTCTTTAATTCCAAATTAAACTCCTAATTAATATTTAATTAATTAATATACCAATAAGCCTAATTTGTCATTAGCCCAATTACTTATTTAATTAATCTTATTAATTAAATATCAAGCCCATTACTTTATTTATTTAATTATACTCTTTTGATTAAATAACAGGCCCATTTACAATTTAACATATTTAATTTAATATATGAAATTTTATTCTTAATAAAATCTCAACTAGTTCGCCGGAGTTACTGTTAACTCCGGTCGTTTTGCGAATCAGTCTTTGAGATTTACAAATATTGTAGATCGGGATATTTTGAGCAAACTTTCCTTCTTGACCCTCTTCAGATTCTGGTCGGAAGGCGTTCAAATTTCTCAAAAACAGTGATCGGATTTACTATTCATCCACCGTCGACGAGCGAGTCCTTCACCTCCACCACCATCGTGTTGATCTCGGCCCGTTCTACAATTTTTTCCTTCTTCACTCCTCCTGAATCAGCCAGTAACACGTCCGTCCAAGACTTCAAAATTTTGGAATTTACTATTCACCCACCGTCGATCGTCGAAGCTCGGCGAGTGGCATCTCACCTCCATCACCATCTGGTATATCGGGCAGCGATCTATAACTTTTCTTTCATCACCACTGCCTGATTCAGCCGGTATCACCCCCGTCCACGGCTTCGAAGTTTCGAAATTACTATTTATCCGCCGCCCTTCGTCGAAAATCGGCGAGTAGGTTCTCACCTCCACCACCACCTTGTAGATCGGACATCGCTGATCAACTTTTCCTTCTGTACCATCGTCAGATTTCAACCGTATCACCCACAAATCGCATTTTTTTCCTTTCGGGTGGTACTATTCACCGACGTAATCACTGTTCATTCGGCCATCACTGTTCATAGACCCAATCAGATTGTTGCTCAGGTTATTCCGTGCAACTTGGCTTCTTGGCCACCCTCTTGATTCCTGGCGGATTACGAATTAAAAGAGGAGACGACGAGTTCGCAAGCCCGCCTCGTTTTGGTGCCCGGTTTGCTTTCGTTTATCCTTGTCTTTTTTTATGAGATATTTATTGTACTTGATTTGTGAATGATGGATCCACCCAAATCAACTGCTGGCTCTTAGGTCGACAAAATCAAGATCACTGATTAGAGTACTCGATGCAAACTGTTCCCGGTTACCCCCAAAAAATCGGGTACAGTCCTTGAGATTCCGGATGAGATCGTCGACGAGAATGTGGTCGAATAGCGTAGATGTCTTATTGACTTTTTTTGGGATATGTGATGCCCTTCCATGCTGCATGTTCGATGACGATGCGTGCATGGAAATCTAGTAGTCTTGAGGACGTCCGTTCCACGAATAAGGGATTTCTCATCTTCCATTTTCGAACTGAGGAGGAGGTTCTTAATATCATTGCTCGCGGTCCTTGGATGTTCGGAGGTAAGTCAATTATCTTACAACCATGGAACCCGCATTTGGATTTTAATACGAATCAATTAAGAGAGGTTCCTGTTTGGATTCGTTTATATGGCCTGCCTTTTCCTTTGTGGACAACTAAAGGCCTTAGCATTGTCTCCAGCATGGTTGGACAACCTATCTCTTGTGATAAGACGACTTTTGATCTTTCCAGATTGGAGTATGCGAGGGTATGTGTTCTTCTTGATGCAAAGCGCCCTCCAATCCAGAACTTTGAGTTCAAGTGCAAACTCTCTCCTGAGCCCATCCAAATTGAAGTAGAATATGAGTGGATTTCAAAACGTTGCTCCAAATGTCGCAGGTTTGGTCACCGTTATCCGGAACCAGCAAAGACTTCAGTTCAGGATAAGAATGAGGCTAGCACCTCCGATAGCACCCTTTCTGATGGTGCCCCCTTGAATTCAGGTAAGGTTGCGACTGATGTCGTTGAGAGTTCGAAAGCTGTTGTTATTCCAGCAGATTCTTCAGTGCAAGTTGTGCCTCCTAAGGCTGCTACAGTTTTGAGCACAGAGTTAGTCTCAGATTCTAACTCTCTATCTCCTTTTGCGACCGACCAAGGTAAGCTTTTGGGTACAATCCATTGTTCAACCAGTCGCAAGGCATCTGTTTCGTCAGGGCAGATAAACACAGGACAACCTCTTGAGACTTCGCCCTCCCGTTTTGAGCCTTTGAATAGGCTGAGTAATGAGGATCAATCTGATAGGGTTGATCATACTCATACAAACACCCCAGCTACCCCGGTAAAGAAGGGTAAGAAGAAGAAAAATAGGAACGGCTGAAGCTCTTATATATTTTTTTTTTATTTAGACCGTTTGTGGTCATTTATCATTTATGTTATTAAGGCCGTTTGTGGCCTTTTTACTTTGTTTTAGGTCGCTTGTGGCCTTTATTTTTGATCTTTTGTTGGATTGTATGTTTGGACTTTACGTCCTTCTTGTAATTCTTGGGGTATGCCCCTTGGATTTTTGTATATTATATTTTTTTTGGATTTATATTACTAAGTAACTTTTCCAAAAAAATAAAAATAATTATTTCTCATATTTTAATCTCATATTCAGATGATTTGATCAGTTACTCGGGAAATCTTGATCAACATATTTAATCACAAGCTCTAATAAGGTTGACCTGATACCCTGTTATCTCATAACTATAGAGAGCCGCTCCACTTATTAACTTTGGTTCACTCTACTATAGGTCCAAAGCTGCACTCTTGAATTAAGTATTCTTTACAGAAAGCTTAATAATTTAATATGATTAAATTATTTCATTTAAGCCCTATCTATTAAGTAGCAGGTTCACATAAATACCTTCATAGAATACCAATAATTAGAGCTATATATAAATTACCATTTTACTCCTCCAATTACATCTTGATCCATTAATAATAGTTTACACAATTTAAGTGATTTAAGATATATTCAAATAAATCTTACTTTAATGAATAACTTTTTATTAAACACTTGACCAAGGTTCTATCACTTAAAACCTTGTAAAAATATCAAGGTGGCATTCCACAATCTCTTAGGAGTTATAAATTCCATATCTATGATATAGTCTCTACTAATAAATAGATCTTATAATCCCAACTAACCAAGATATTGACTTTTATTGAGGTCCCACTTTTTATTTTAGTCAAAGACCATAGCTTGCATACTAGAGGTATACTACCCATTTAGGATTAAGGTACAAATGCCTTTAGTGCTCGATTGTGATAATTTTCATTCGCTCATAGTATTTCTACTAAATGATATAATTCTACGTGGTCATGTTCAATGCGTTCATAATGCACAAGTATCTTTCTCCTGAAGTCTCCACTTCAAATGGTTAAAGACTCACAATTTTTTCATTAAAGACAAATCACACAACAACCTTGTCCAAATAAAGTGTCCAACTATTATTTATAGGTTGTGAACTAGTTTTAAACTATGATAAAATTCTATGTTTCATATATATGTCACATATATAGAATTTTATTAATAGATAAGCTTTGGAGCCTTTAGTCATTGATACAATCATATTTGAGTAAAATAAATAATAACAACTTTATTTATTAATGATGTTTCTACAAATTTATAGAAAATATCTATCATTCTTGGGGCACATATCTAACAACTAACACACATCATTCAAATCAATTCCAAGGTCCTTACCGATCATGAACTATCAAACACGTCTTTCAAAACCTCAACCTATGTGATTAGCCTGTTGCTGCTTGTCCACCTCGGTCTGTGTGGGATCTTATCCTCAAATTTCGATCTCTTCCTTGCGTACAAGGACAATACAAATAGAATTGCCTTGTATAACCAGACTTGCATCAACACAAGTCATATATTTAATGTAATAAAAGTAACTAAAAACCAAAAATAGGTCAGATAAACAAACAAGATTAAATACTTGGAAAGCTTAGATGTATCCATAAAGGTTATACTTCTCTTTGGCTTGTGTATCCTTTATCGTCTCCTTTCATTGGTGCTTGTCACGCCCTAATGCCTCTTATTTAGAGACTTCATGGGTGATTGAATTTGAAATTTAATAAAAAGTTCATCATCAATATCTAATTTTTTTCTATACATCATATGAATTCATTATAACATTTGGCTATTTGTTCAAAATAAACTTTACATACACTGGTGACTAAATTCAATACATAATTTGCTAATCACATAACAAAATCTCCCATCATAAGCTAGGAGAAACAAGACCATCCCCAAAAATCATTGGATGCATGCAGACTCCAAACTCCCTAGGAAAGCTCTGGAACATCACTAGTATGAACATCTTTCAGTGTACCTGTGGAGGGAGGGGATGAGCATAAAGCCCAGTAGGAAAAATTCTAACATTATACTAATCACACGCATTCAACAATTACTCAATTACAAAGTTGCACACCCAATCATAATAAATCAAACAATTATGTTCATTCGCACATCAAATTTATATTCGTGTTCCCCTTGGATCCGTATACGAAACGACCCATCCAAGGTCCAATACATTATATTATTATATTCGTGTTCCCCTTGGATCCATATAGAAAACGACTGACACATCCGAAAAGGACTGTCTCCCAAGTATAGGAGTGTCGAAGTAATAATCCCGGTGAGACCGAGGTCGATCCACGAGGAAGGGGATTTTAGCATTACAAATTATAAGATAAGCAAATATGATATAAATAATTCAAGAAATAACAAGATAATATGTAAGATGGTAGGTGGTATTACCGACCATTCAAATATAAAACAAAAAGCAAGAGGAGGTAAAACCATCCATGAAAATAGGTGGTGTAACCAACCATAGTAAATTAAAGAACAATTTCATAAGGTGGTAGAACCTACCATAGTAAATAAAATAAAAAGTTCATAAACAATAGAATAATTAAAATACAAGAGGAATTAACACAATAACAATGAAGGCTAAGTTAGGGGATCCGCCCTTGATATTTCAAATAAGGATAATTAACCCATTTTAGTTATATGAATTATATTTGTTTCATTACCAATATTTATACCACTTATTGTAAATGGGTTCAAGCATCCAATGTGCCAATCATCATATGTCTACAATAAATCAAGGTTCCTAACTAGATTCATGTCGGTAAGAAAGAACCATACATCATCTAGAAAGGATCCAAGCATTTGATGTGCCAAGGATTGTCGACAATGGATCAAGACCTCCACTTTACAAGTGGTGTTAAGATTAATTAAGAAATTAAATATAAATCATATTGAATAAACATTATAAGATTAAGATTATTAAGCACATATTAAGGGTTAGAGAATCCTTATTCTCATATCAAGGGTTTCACCCTTTCACCTTAGCAAAAGAGAAATTAGAAGAACATTATAATAGAAAGAAAATAAAATGCAAGAAAAAGGAAATTCATTAATAACATAAACACACAAAACACAATACAAGATCCTAGCCAAAGCCAAAATGTTCCAGCCAAGGCCAAGATGCCCTAATGGGTCACAAGGCACCTCTATTTATAGATACATCCAGGGGCAAACTTGTCAAATTACAAGGGCATAATTGTCAAATATTAGTTGTAAATATCTTTGACAATTGGGATCATTAGGCACCGACTTTGACCATCAATTTTGACATTGAAATGTTGAGAATTTTAATCACATGTCTTCATGAAAGTTGTAGATATTTCTCTCAGCTTTCTAGAACATATTGATTTGCATAATTGGGATACGTATTTTGAGAGATACGGTCCAAATACTTAGGCCTGGTCAGACTGGGCCGAGACTGTAGATGAGTTCACTTCAAGCCCAATTTTGGTCCACTAAGGGCCCGAATTTGATGATGCTTGTGAAATGAAATCTTGTAGACCATTGAATCAGCTTTCCAAAACATTAAGAATTGCACCATTCTGATCTATAAATAGAGAGTTATGCCCATTTTACCGAACCTATAACAAAACCAAAATTAAGAGGAATTAATTCCAAAGATGCAAATGCTACAAATATACTTAAGTTGAGGAATTTAATGACACTATTAATGCAATATGATGAACTAAACTCTTATTAAACATGCATATTTAAGTGTTCATCACACCCCCCAACTAGCTTATTGCTAGTCCCTAGCAATTAAAGCGTTATTATTTAGAAGTGATTTATAGAATTTTACATCCAAGGTGGTCATTATTGCACTCTCCTTGATTTTATCCAAATAAACAAACTCTCAACCAATTATTATTATTATTATTATTTTTTTTTATGACTCATGTACCCTTCAGTCAAGATATCAATAAACCTCATTTTTGTGCTCAGTTAACACATGACTATGGGGCTTATTAGAAAGAAGCCATATCGGTTCTAATATTTGTTAAGGCTAACAACTTTAGGTAGGGGGCATTCATTTATTTTATATATATATGTTTTTTTTTTTGAAAGAATGCATCTTTAACCCATGTAGCGAGCCTTAGGCTAATGGCTCCCAGACCAGTTGGCCTTAGGGCATTAGGTGTTAAGACACCCCTTCGAGCTTAACGACTCGGGTTGCCGATGCTTTATTTTTGCTTAGAAACTTATGGATAGTGCAATGTTCAATCCCATTAAGCTTTCTCCTTAATCCATGTAGCGAGCTTTGGGCCAATAGCTCCCAAACCAGTTGGTCTTAGGGTATTAGGTGTTAAGGCACCCCTCGGGCTTAATTGCTCGAATTAAGGAGGCTACGAGACCAAACTTTATCCACAATTGCTATTTTTTTTCTTTTTTTTTCTTTTTTTTGCTTTTTTTTAACTTTCCCCTTCCTTTGTGTTGTTATCCTAAACAAAACAAAAGAACTCAAATATTACAACATTTCATTTTGCCACCCACAATCATGCATCAAGGTATGTGTGTGTGTGAAGAAAGGTTCATGAATACTTGCTTAATGAGTACATAAGTACACAATTTTTTTTTTTAAATGATAAGGTTGTGAGAGTTCATAGATTTGAATAATTCAAAGTGAAATGAATAAGACCTCCTTGTTATAAAATTCAAAAATCAAGTCTAAATAATATCAAGTTAGCTAAAATGAGTTCATAAGATCAAAATAAAATGACAAATTGGTTAGAATGGGTTTCAAGAGTTCAAACTGGCCCTCCATACTCTGCCATTCCTGACCCAGAATGCGTCTCAAGAGGATTTGAACTCCTTACACCGCACTCTGAATCTAATTACTAACTCGTTTTTTTTTTTTGCAAGAAAAAAATAAAATTTCAAGACACACTTATGTCTACTATCCTTCCCCCCCAACCAAATGAAACATTGTCCTCAATGTTTAAATGTAAAGAGATAAAGTATAGGAGACATTACCTGAAGCTTCTGTTATTCAAGAGAGATGACCTGAAAGACTCATAAAATAACATGCTAAAATAAAATAAAATAAAGGACAAGAGAAAAAATTATAAACGGAGATTCAGATCCAATTTGCACTTTTTGTTTTGCCCTCCTGCCCAATTAATTTGAGTACTAGCTGGGTCAGGTTCATACTCAACTTCTTGTAATTTGTCAAGTAACTCACCAGCAGAAGTGGCAGAAACAAGGATCTTTCTCGCTGAATGAGGGATAAAATTTTGTTCCACAGCTGCATCAACAAAACTTATCAAAGGATCAAAGAAATTTTTAACATTCAACAAACCTATGGGTTTTTGATGGAGATTCAGTTGGGCCCAAGAGGCAATTTGAAAAATTTCTTCAAGAGTGCCAAAGCCACCTGGTAAAGCAATAAAGGCATCTGAATTGATGAGCATATGTGCCATGCGTTCATGCATAGAGGAGACCTGTAACTCCTTCCCAACCGTTTTTTCAACAATGCTTTCTACAGCCAAAGCTTTAGAAATAACTCCTAACACTTGAGTACCTCCTACATGTGCAGCTGTTGATACGCAACCCATTAACCCGAGGCTACCTCCCCCATAAACCACATGAATCTTTCTTTCAGCCAGTAGTCTACCAAGGTAATTTGCTACTTCTATAAACTCCTCACTTTTACCCAGTCGGGATCCACAGAATACACATATCCTTTGGATTCGACATTTTGAAGTTCCCTCCATGTCTATGCAACTCTCTAACTATGTGTGAAGAAGAGAACAAGAGATATGGTATTTATGGAGTGCAAAAAGGTATGCTAATGATGATATCTATCTAGGTAGCTCGGTTGTTTGTTGAAAAATTTGACAAGAATGCATAAAAATTCAAAAGATGATGAAATAAGACACATACGTCAAACAAAAGATACAAATTCTAAAATGACAGCTATGAGGTATTAAAATTCAAAAATGATAGCACGCATGCATATGTACAGGTAGTTGTGACTGTGGCTCACATCTTCCTCTGGTTTTACGTCCAGAAACGGCTTAAACACCTTCTATGAGTTGGGGATATGCTTCCCATCCAGTTTTCTTATAAACTGGCAAACAGGGTCGTTTTGAGTCAGATTCCCAAGACTATAGCGTTCCTGCTCATCTCGGAATTGTGTCCACAAGTTAAAAATTTCACGCTGCACAAGTCCACAAGAATGCGTCTCAAGAGTCGTTCGGATATCATCCAAAGACTCCTTACTCAGTCCATTCTTGATGAACTGTAGTTTATCCTCTCGATTGTTAGACAAATATCCCAAGGAGCGGCAACGCTGGTTACAAGTCCATCTTGCACATCTGGGACAAACTTGTAACCTTTTCGCTCTTCGCTTTTTGGCATAAGAGCTTTTTCCCAAACCTGGCATATGGGAAACAAGATTATCTGAAAACTCACAAGAGAATCGAACCTTGGCTTCAATTAACCATCTTAAATCAGCAGGAATACCCTTACGCATCAACAACCTTAGTCTTTCTGCACGAGCTTTATAAATTTTAAGCAAATCATTTTGAGGAAGAGAGGGAAAATGTTTGTGCAATTTTGAGAGAATGGTATCCATGTGAAGAAAATGAGAGAGAAGAAAAGAAAATGGATGCAAGGTGAGCAACAGTTTTTAGGGAACTGAAAAACCGACTTTAAACGTCACGGAGTACCGTATCCGCCACTTGACCGGGAAAAATCAATCCTTAAAAAGGATCGATTAAAGCAATGGACTCTTCGTTTTGGGTAAAATTTTCAAAGAATGGTTTTAACCGTTGTCCATTAACTTTAAACACATTACCATTCTTTGGGTTCTCAATTTCAACTGCTCCATGAGGGAAAACATTTTTAACAATGAAAGGCCCAGTCCAAAGAGACCGAAGTTTACCAGGAAATGCAATCTTGAATCATACAAAAGAACTTTTTGTGAAGGTTTAAAAGATTTTCTAACAATGGATTTGTCATGAAAAACCTTCATTTTTTCTTTGTAGATTTTAGAATTTTCATAAGCCTCATTCCTGATTTCTTCAAGTTCACTTAGTTGGAGTTTACGTAACTTGCAAGCATCATTCAAATTTGTGTTGAATGTTTTAATGGCCCAATAAGCTTTATGCTCAATTTCCACAGGCAAGTGACAAGGTTTTCCATAAACTAGTCTATAAGGAGATATTCCCAATGATGTTTTAAAAGCAGTTCGATAAGCCCAAAGTGCATCATTAAGTCTTAAAGACCAATCTTTACGACTTGGGTTAACAGTTTTTTCTAAGATCTGTTTTATCTCCCTATTAGCTAATTCAACTTGTCCACTTGTTTGTGGGTGATAAGGTGTAGAAATTTTATGGGTTATTCCATATTTCTTCATTAAAGTTTCAAATGGTTTGTTACAAAAATGTGTACCCCCATCACTAATAATGGCTCGAGGAATTCCAAATCTACTTAAGATATTCTCCTTCAAGAATTTGACAACTGTTTTGTGATCATTGTTTCGACATGGAATTGCCTCGACCCATTTTGAAACATAGTCCACTGCAACAAGGATATACACAAAACCAAATGACGGTGGAAAGGGTCCCATAAAATCAATACCCTAACAATCAAAGATTTCAACAACAAGAATGGGATTCAAAGGCATCATGTTTCTTTTTGAAAAGGATCCCAATTTTTGACAATTTTCACACGTTTTGCAAAATGCATGTGCATCTTTAAATAAGGTGGGCCAATAAAATCCACATTGCACGATTTTAGCAGCTGTTTTTCTAGATGAAAAATGTCCTCCACATGCATCAGAATGACAAAAGTTAATGACACTACTTACCTCATTGTCGGGTATGCATCTTCTTATTATTTGATCCGGACAATATTTAAAAAGATACGGATCATCCCAGTAAAAATTTTTCACCTCGGTCAAAAACTTTCTTTTGTCTTGAGCTTTCCAATGAGGTGGCATTTTCCCTGTCGCAAGAAAATTTACAATATTAGCAAACCAAGGTACAGTAGCAACGGAAAATAAAAATTCATCAGGAAAAGAATCATTGATAGGTGAAGTTTCAATTAATGTCTCTGTCGTTAGTCTTGAAAGATGATCAGCAACGACATTTTCGGCTCCTTTCTTATCCTTTATTGTGATGTTGAATTCTTGGAGCAATAAGATCCACCGTATCAATCTAGGTTTTGCATCCTGTTTAGTCATTAAATATCTCACAGCTGCATGATCAGTGTAAACAATTGTTGGAGAGCCAATTAAATAAGATCGAAATTTGTCCAATGCAAATACTACTGCAAGTAGTTCTTTCTCAGTTGTTGTGTAATTCATTTGTGCATCATTTAAAGTCCTACTTGTTGACCCAGGTATGACAACCCAAGAGGGGGGGTGAATTGGGTTTTATTTATCAAAACGAATTTATAAAACTTTTCTTGAAAGATAAAAATTATTTCACTTTTTCTTTTGAGAATAGAAGTGAAGAAGATGAAAATCGAAGTTGTCTAAGATGCAATCAAGAGAATAGCAATAATAAATAATCTCAAGTGCAAGTAAATGTAAAGAGTATAGGGATAGAGAGAGTGCAAACTCAATTTACGTGGTTCGGCAAACCTTGCCTACGTCCACGGGCTCCTAGCTCCTCCACAAGCTAGGCTTTTCACTAAGTTGTAGAATACTTTACAACTTGCTTGATGAACAACTTCACCAATACTTTTTTTTCTTCAACTCTTGATAACACCACACCAAGAGTTCTTCTTGATGAACAACCTCACCAAGGAAAGAGTTCTCTCAAGGATATCTTTTATCCTTTACAAGAAGATCTCACTCTCACACAATTTAAGAACAAAGAAAAGTTTTTACAACAAAAGTACAACTCTCTTCAAAGAGTATATAAAGAATATAAAAGCTATATAAACTTGATATTTCTCTTGGCTTTTTTGCTTGATAAAATGCTTCTCGTGCACTTCTGAATGCATGGAGAATGGCTCCTTTTATAGGCAAATGAGATGAACTTAATCAAGTGAAGACCACATCTCCAAATTTTCTGCCCACCATAAAAACCGTAATCTTGTCTGCCATTTTTGTCAATGTTCCGTTTGAAATTTGAAAATATGTAAAACATAAAAGATCTGCACATTTGAATAAGCTTTCCAACGCATCAAGAACAAAGTCATTTGGATATCTGTAGCTCAAGATATGGCCAAAACACCATTCGGTGCTCAAGTGACTTGATTTTTCTTCCATGTGTCTGTCCACTGACTTGAATGATAATTCTATCAGCCTTCCATTTGAAATTTGAATTTCCTCAAAACATAAAAGATCTTCATATGTGAATAGGCTTTCCAAAACATTAAGAATCAAAGCAATTGGATATCTCTATCTTAAGATATGGCCAAAACACCATTCGGTGCTCATGTGAGTTGATTTTTCTTCTTTGTGTCAGTCCACCGAATTTCATGTCAATTATGTCGGCCTTCTGATTGAAATTTGAATTTCTTCAAAAAAATATGAAATGTGCCCCATTAAGTCATCTTTCTAATGCCACAAGAATCAAGTCATTTTGATTTTTCTAGCTCAAGATATGTCCAAAAGAGTATTTGGTGCTCATGTCAGCTGCTTCCATTTGTCTTTCAATTTGCATGATGATTTGGACAACCTTGCACTTGAAATTTGAATTTCTTTAAAACATATGAAGTGTTATAAATTGAGTAAGCTTTCCAAAGGCTTAAGAATCACATTATTTGGACATTTGTATAGAAATATATGACCAATTGATAGAACATTGCTCATGTGACACATTCCTTGAATCAAACCTTGTTCTTAAACTTTGGTGCCTTTAACATGTAGTCTTCTCCTTAGCTTCAACACTTCATTTTAATAAGCCTTTTCTTGATTTGACAATTATTTCAATGATATTACTCTTGCACATAAATGAACATGTTAGTAAATCACAATTAATCAATGTGTATTGTTATCATCAAAATTATCATGTAGCCTTAGGGCTAACAATCTCTCCCTTTTTGATGATGACAAACCATTGATTGCTTTCAAATAATATCTAAAATAAAGAATGAAAATGAAATCAAGAATAAACAAAAAGAGAGCAAAGAGCACTTGTTATAAATACAAGCAATCCAACCATACCATTTCTCCCCCTTTTGTTATCATCAAAAAGATGTAATCAAATTAATTACTCCCCCTAAATATATTCTCCTCCTTAACATATGCTACCATTCAAAAATTATCAAAGAAAAATTAAGATATATCCAACATGCCTAATTCTCTTCTAATTATTCAAAATCTATCTTGACTAAGGGGTTTAGTAAATATATCAGCTAATTGTTTTTCGGTGGGAACAAATTCTAAAGAAATATTACCTTTTTGCACATGATCTCTAATAAAATGATGTCTAATCTCTATATGCTTAGTCCTAGAGTGTTGTATGGGATTTTTTGAAATGTTTATGGCACTTGTATTATCACATTTCATGGGAATGTGATCAAATACCACACCATAATCTTTTAAAATTTGTTTCATCCAAAGAGCTTGTGCACAACAACTTCCTACTGCAATATACTCGGCTTCCGCTTGATAATGCAACAGAATTTTGTTTTCTACTAAACCATGGTACTAATGCATGTCCTAGAAAATGGCAAGAGCCACTAGTGCTCTTTCTATCAAGAAGACTTCCAGCAAAGTCCGCATCGGAATAACTAATTAGATCAAAATTATCACACTTAGGATACCAAAGACTTAGATTTATGGTTCCAAGAAGATATCTAAATATCCTTTTGACAGCCTTAAGGTGAGATTCTTTTGGACAAGATTGAAATCTAGCACACATACACACACTAAACATAATATCAGGTCTACTAGCAGTTTAATACAAAAGAGAGCCAATCATACCTCGATATTTTGTTACCTCAACATCTTTTCCTTTCTCATCTTTGTCAAGCTTGGTTAATGTACCATAGGTGTGTTATATGTCCTTGAATTATCCATGCCAAACTTCTTGAGAAGATCTCTTGTGTATTTAGCTTGATTTATGAAGATCCCATCCATTGATTGCTTGATTTGAAGTCCAAGGAATAAATTTAATTCTCCCATTAAGCTCATTTCAAATTCTTGTTGCATACACTTGGAAAATTCTTCACACATAGAAATATTAGTAGCACCAAATATAATATCATCACCATAGATTTGAACAATTAATAAATCATCATTTTTTGTTTTAACAAAAAGAGTAGTATCAACTTTTTTCATTTCGAAACCATTATCAATGAGAAATTTGCTCAATCTATCATACAATGCTCTTGGTGCTTTTTTCAAGCCATAAAGTGCCTTTTTGAGTTTGAAAACATGGTTT